>JAXIVD010000324.1:60000-150000 GCA_036785275.1 Cancer borealis | reverse complement strand
TCGGAAATGAATAATAACACTGCAATACGTCCGTGAATGTGGTACAGTTTTGGACTGTGGGTGGACTGTATCTCTAAGTCAAAACAAACAAACAAACACTATCAATTGTTTTTAGCACGGGCTTTGGTTTCAAGCACGGGATTGGATGTTGTTGCTACAGAGGATTATTATATTGTCTATATTTCCTCTTTCCAATGACGTGCCACCACCAATTGCCAGCACCAGCTGCGCCAATCACAGCTTGCTATATGTAATAGTAGGCGTGGCACAGCTACAAGGTGACATTTTTCTTCTCAGTTGTATCATGGCTACCGTTGAAGTTACTTGTCAAGTTTGTGAATTGGATTATTGGCAAATAATCGCAAAATTTAATTCAAAAAACGATTTGGTGTACGACTTTCTGAGGGAGCATGGCGTCCTACCAACAGCTGTTCAGTGTCCCCACTGTATGGCTCCTTGGAGGAATAGTAGAGGATGACCCCACAGCCAGGAACTTCATGCTCTCGTTTAAGGTATTGTGAGATATGAATTTGCAATTCAACCAATAAATAGGTTAGGTTAGGTTACAAGTGTCAGCGGGGGGTGTCCATGGGGGGTCGCAGCCCCCCCCCACCCACCCCCCGGTTAGGCTAGGTTAGGGTAAATTAGGTTAGGTTAGGTTAGGTTACAACAGTGTCAGCGGGGGGGGTCCAGGGGGGGCGCAGCTCCCCCGGTTAGGATTGGTTAGGGTAATTTAGGTTAAATCTGGGGAAATTTCCCAAAATGTAGGGAAATTCCCCTAGATTTTTCAAAGGCCATATATCACTCCCATATGCCTCCCCCCCAAAAAAAAACCCGATTCCCCAGGCTCCCTCAAGCTTGCTGGGGTGGGTGGGGGGGGTGGTAGAGATGTGGAATATTGGCATAAAGTATAAATTTACCGATATTTCCTTGATTGTCGTTTCCATTGTTTGATACTTTTTTCTTCCATATGATATATTTTTTTTATAGTTCATATGAGTGTTTTGAGGCATCATTCACAGTGCAAATGAATATTAATCATAATATGACCATGACGATCTTGACCTAGATAGTAGGAAGTGCACCCGTCCAAGCCCCAATATGTTGTCATTGATTTGTTCACTTAACAATGGCACTTTTCTTTCTAAATTGATCAAATTTAACCTAACCTAACCTTATCACATACTTGAATAGATGAAAATATATTTTCGTTTGCACACAAAAAAAAAAAATGCAAATTAACTGCATTGGTAAGATTACTACCAGTATTCTTACCAGCTCTACTTCAGCTTCAGTGAACTTGAGGTGGTTGGTTCAGGATAAGGGCAGTAAGCCTTTGCTGGCTCATTTGGTGCCACCAAACTTGCCCTATCAGTGGATCAATCTTAGCTTTAAAGCCATTACTGCTTCACTTGGCAGATTGTTCCACTCATGAACTATTCTGTACGAAAAAAGTACTTCCTAACATTAAGTCTTGGTCGCTGCTTGAATATCTTGTATGGATGTCCTTGGCTCATTCTTCGGTCCATGATAAAGAAGTCCTCTGCCTTTAGTCCCTCCAGTCCTTGCATAATCTTAAAGACTTCTTTAAGGTCACTCCTAAGTCTTCTCATTTCCAAAGACACCAGTCCAGTTTTGGTGAACCTTTCTTCATAAGTTTTCTCCCTCAGGCTGGGGATCATCTTCATTCTACTCTGCACATTTTCTATGTTATCTATGTCCTTCTGGTTGTATGGTCTCCAGGCCTGCTGACAGTACTCCAAATGTGGTCTAACCAGGGATTTATATAATCTTATTAAATTTTCTTTGCTCTTGAATTCCATGGTCCTCCTTATGCTTCCCATCACTTGATTGGCTTTGGACACTACCTTTGCTATGTGGGCACTTGGACTCAATGTGTTGCATGTTAACACTCCCAATTCCTTCTCCTGGTCTACACTTGTGATCTCTTGCCCTCACAGTCTGAACTCTTTGTTATTGTTCCCGTGTCCTAAATAACTTTTGCCACGCCTCTGACCAATGATATAACTTATTCAAATCCTCCTGTAAGTGATTAATTTCTTCTTGGGTTGCCACTTTACTAAAAATCTTTGTCACCAGCAAACTTGAGGGTGTGTGAGGCAATATTATCATCGATGTCATTGATATGTATTATAAATAAGAGAGGCCTCAATACTGATCCTTGGGTTACTCCGCGTTTCACCAGACTTCCATTCTTTGTGTCGTCACATATAATATTTCCATTCTCATCTTCCACTGGTCCAACACTAACTTTTGCTTTCATTTTGCTGTTGGCATATTTATAATATACCTTCGGATCCTTCTTAACTCTTCTGGTTATCCTTTCTTCACATTTCCTTTAAGCTTTTCTTATTAGTTTCCTTGCTCTATTCATTGCCTTGTTGTACTTCAAGTAGTCTGTGTAATACTTAGTCTCCTGGTATTGTTTCCATCATCTCAGTTTGTTTTTCCTGGCCTTGAATATTTCTTTATTCCACTACAGTGGCTTCCTCTTCCTTCCGTCATGGTTCATTGTAGGTATATACAGCTAAACTATTCTGTTGTATTCCTCCACATATATTCTCCACATTTCTAATACGTTCTTGCTTTGAAATACCTCGTTCCATTTCATCTTTGCAAATTTTCTTCTCATTTCCTTGTACCTGGCTTTCCTGTAATCATAGTAATATTCCTTCCATGCTTCTTTTCCCCAGTCAGTATTTATTTCCAAACTCATCATATTATGATCACTTGATCCTAAAGAAGCTGATACCTCTAAGTTATTCACCAGTACCGGATCTGAGCTCAATACTAAGTCCAATATATTCCTTCCTCTTGTTAGCTGCCTCACATGTGTAAGAAATTTGTCCAACACTAATTTTTAAAAAGCTTCTCCTTCCTAACCAGCATGCAATAATTCCCAGTCGATAGTGTTGTGGTTAAAATCTCCACAGATCAACACCTGGTCAAATTCCCACATACTGTACTTCCTCTATTTTCCTATGTAAGTTCATTTCCTCCTCGTTTGTTGCTGATGTACAATGGTAGCACACACACACACACACACACACACACACACACACACACACACACACACACACACACACACACACACACACACACACACACCTATTGCCATGTCCCCACTTTCCACTCTCACACCACACCATATTGATTCCATGTTGTCATTCATTAATTCCTCCAAAGCTGTTGGTCTTGTGTCTTTAAAATATGCTACACAACCACCACCTTTTCTATTTACTCTGTCCTTCCTTATAATTTCATAACCAGGATTGCCCGATAAAAAGGCAGCAATGAAATAAAAATATATATACTTATATGAAAATTATATAGTTTAAGGTGTACTGAAGTCACACATCTCTATTTCCTCTTAAAGACCATCAACTTAATTTTTCTAACATTGCTCTTGGCTTCCTTCTCTCACACTTCTCTGCAAGCAGCACTGTGTCATCTGCAAATAGACATGCTTCCACGTCCCAACCCTCTCCATTCAGCCTTAGTTTTGCACAAATTTTAAAGTTTTATCATGCTCATTTGACCATCCATAAAAGCATTAAACAACCGTAGCAACATCATGACTCCCTGACTCATTCTCACTTCTACAACTGAACTGTTATTATGATCCCTCTCCACCCTTGGACGCACACTTTGTTCCCTATAAAAGCTTTAATTCCCAATAGCTGCCCTCACACATTATATATTTCAGCTACATACAGTATATTATATGTAGGCATAGCACATAATTATGTATATGCATACTTATACAACTTACTCACGTACAATAAATGAAAATACATTCACGCATGTGCCTCACATTAGACTTAATGTTTGTTGGGATTTTACACAAAAGCATTCCATTTTCTCCTTTACATAGTGTGTATTGTATGTAATACTATTCACTGCCTATGCCTCCTTCAACTTCACTGATAGAGGAACTGCCTGTTGCTTGGTTTATTTAACATGATCCTGTACCCAACAGATCATCCAGACACCATGGGGTCCCTGTTTCGCAGTGAGGGGATGGCCCTATGCCAACTTTTCCTGCAGAGTGAGTCGGCCTACACCTGCGTCTCAGAATTGGGCGAGCTGGGACTGGTGCAGTTTCGAGATGTAAGTTATGCATGTATTTAGATCAAATGTATATATTTCCAAATTGCATGTATTCTTGAGGTTACATATAGAAAAATTATAGGAAGAACATATATATTTTGATAGATCTTCCTCCAGTGGTGCACCAATTTTCACACTTAATTAGTGCCACAAAGAAGTTTGCGAAACTTGAGTCCATGGAAGTTAGGGCATTGATTGTATGGGGAAAAAGGTAATTGGTTCTAGGCTTTTCCAAAAACTATTCTAATTTTGACATCTTACAAGATACACTTCTTTCCTCCAAACATCTAGAAAAATTCTCATGTGTTTTTCAAGTTGAAGATATGTAGTTAGCTTTGGGAGATTTGTAAATCATCAAATTGGCATCTATAATGTCACATCAATACCTCTCCTTTGCAAATATAGTAATTCCTTAATGTTTGCAGGTTTTTTTTATATATGTATTTGGTTATGCGAGTATTCAAAAGCCAAAAATTCCCATAATACTGGGTTATTCAGTATTTATTTTTTCCCAGGTAGCGCAATGCCTACTCTTCATTGCATATTGCACGTGTTACTAAAAAAAAAAATTTTTTAAAGTATAATGCACATTACATGATGAAGTAGACCTTCTACAGAGAGGTAGGGATGTGACAATAGGGGTTTACAGTAAGGCTGCATAAATAGCGAGTGTATTAGTCTGGGTAAAATGTCGCCATCCTTGAAATCGCTATCCAAGGGGCAAACTTCTTACCTAGAAAAATATAATTAATCATGGACTTTTTCAGCTGAAACACATTTCTATCCTTTTAAAGTACAATGAAATTATGCTGCCTACATGTCAGCACATGCCAAAGAAAAGGCTGCTTGTGATTTCATTAACCAAAAAAGCAAAATTACTGTTACAGCTATCAATAAATATCTGTGACACAATCAAAGCGGCACCACATTTTTCTTCTTTCTCCTTATTACTACCTTATATAAAATATACAATCTTGATACAGGAACTCACATTTCAATGTTTCATTGACATGTTTATTGAAGAAAGATGTTTGGTTTGGTGGATGGCAGCCAACTTTTGACCAGGGGCAGGGCTGGGGGCTGGGCTGGTGCAACGACAATAAAAGCCCACACCTATGTGCACCTTGTCTCCTGAGACTGTCACCAAATACCAAGCAATGCATTATTTAAAGTAACAGACAAATAGATTGCACGTTTAGTCTGTTAAATCAATGGTCGAGTGTGTATATATATATATATATGTATATATATATATATATATATATATATATATATATATATATATATATATATATATATATATATATATATATATATATATATATATATATATATCTATATATATATATTGTTACGGTCACACCGTAGGACACGGTTCTTATGCCCTAGTGCCGGGTGTCATCTTATGCACAACCCAGTCACAATCACGTTATGGGTGTGTACGAACTGTAGTGCTGATGTTTACACATCCTTTTAACCCACCAAAGGACAAGGAAGGTCGACTATCCTGTAAGGCTAGTCACTCCGAGGGCCACACGCTGGTGGCTGGACAATAGGCTTATAAGCAGATGTGCGGTTAAGTAACCTGTGCACTCTTTAGCCCAAACACAGCACCTACGTAAAGAGGTCGCCAGTCCTTTTTACCCTCCAAAGGACAAGGAATCTCCCAGTAGTAACCACCTTCTTCTTACATTCTAAAGAGAACTACAGCGAGCAATAAATTACAGTGTATAAACAAGGAGCTATCGCCCCGCCAGAATACCACCCACAAGGTGTCTTTCCACCCACTTCTGGCTGAATAATATCTCCTCTCGACTCACTAACACTCTGCAAAGCAGCCTCCTGCTACGGGACTCTTTACAGTGCGTTATATGAGTCGTAAGTCGTAATAAACAAACATTAAGACGGGAGTTTACCTCTCCGCCTGTGTTATCAAACAAGAGGCCCCAGATAATGGGCTCTTAATTACAACGAAGACAACGCAGAAAACGCAGAAACTACTTCCCAAGACTCAACAACCCTAACAATATCCAGATCCTCCTACGAGAATTCTCTGGATACTGAACCTAGATGGAGTTACCTCGGCTAGATGGTTAATTATACAGCCAAACACTCGTCACGGCTCTCGGCACAGTAACCTGATACTCTTATAGGCAGGCCTGTATTGCCTAGCTACACAAATATACCCCTTAACTACACAGGCCAGTCTTAGAACCCACTCCCTTAAATATGAGGAGGTTACAGACGAAATAATGCCAAATTGGGGGGAGCTCCGAGCGTGAGATGTGTTCTCTAAGGCAGCCGGTGGGTAACTGAACCTCACTGCGCAGAAAACACCCTCGCCGCTCTCTCCTCAGTGTTGCCATATAGCAGTCTCTCTTAGAGCGGCCTCCCTCTCTCTGTCTGTCCCGCGCCGCGCTCGACACATAACCTAGTGAGAAAACAACTTTCTTCACAAAATCATTACAGGCCACAGAGACGACGTAGGACGATAACAAACATACCAGAGGAAGCAGGAAAGATTATGCTACAAGGCAGGCCACCTTGCAAAGCAAAGAGGAAAGAAGGAAAGACAGGAAAATTAGGAGAAAGAAGAAATGGAAATCAAGTAAACACCGAGTAACAAAAGGTCGCAGTATCGCTCTCTGGCAACTCGCCGCCCCCACGACTGCTTTCCCAGGACTTCCCGCGCCTCTTCCAACCACCACGTGGGTCTCGTAACACAAAGGGCGGAAACCCCCTTTTTGTCACGTAGCCTCGCCTCTACACCTCGACAGGTGTTGAAAGCAAACACTGTTACAGATGCCTTGCATGTCTTGTCACTCTTCCAGTGTCATAACCTTAGCGTAGCTTTCTTCCTCTTCTTCCTCCTCTTTCTCAGAGAATCTTCAATCTTATTCCTCTGTGCCTGACTCACCCTCTCTAGCCGATACAAGTGTGATGGGCGGGGCCCGCAACACGCCCCCACTTAAAGGAAAAATTTTGTAAGTCTCACAGACTTGATAAATTTTTAAGCAGCAAGAGTGACTCCCTGGCCCGCAACAAGCAGTCGGCCACAATCTTGTCTGCCCCATCAGCCACAAAACAGGCCATCTCCCCAGCACGGTCCGTGAAAGGAACCTGCCACTAGCCCTGTTACCAAGTACACTTTTCCCACGGCCACGTCCTCTCCCATGGCCATGTCCACTCCCACGGCCAGAGGAATCAGCAAAATGGAAAATTATAATAGGATGCAGAAACTTCTTGCTCCCATGATGTACCTCATCTTTTCCAGCGAGAGTCGCACCTTCCTCGGGGATCTTCTCTGGTATCCTGCAGAAGTGTCAAGCTGTTCCTTTAGGATGGCGTTCAGCTGCTCCTCAATCTGGTCTCGGTCAGAGCCCCAGTTGAAATAAAGAGCCTTCACGCTTATCCATGGGCTTCACCCCGGTGGTAGCCACTTCACTCTGACAGTCAAACTCCTTCTTCTGCACTTCTCTCAGGTGCTGCAACCTCTCCCCAAGCAGCACACCGTACTGCCCACGGCGCTCTGCGGTGACTACAGGTTCTGAGCCAAGAACCTCGGTGGTCTCCTCCCCTGGTGGAAAGT
Source organism: Cancer borealis (assembly GCA_036785275.1). Taxonomy (NCBI): domain Eukaryota; kingdom Metazoa; phylum Arthropoda; class Malacostraca; order Decapoda; family Cancridae; genus Cancer; species Cancer borealis. The sequence continues at coordinate 142,280 of JAXIVD010000324.1, read as the reverse complement.
TACGATACTTGACCTTCTGGCCATAGTATCTTTTCCTCTTCTTCTGCGCTGCTCCGAGATGGTGCTCAGCCTTAATGTCCTCATAGCTTTCCAGATCTTCCACCGACATATTGTCGTACGCCTCCAACGCTCTGCCTTTTAGCTTATTGGCCACTAGGCCAACCTATCTCTCTCCCGGCCATCCAAACTCAGCCGCCTTCTCCTGAACCATTCTGCCACCTTCTGCTCATCAAAGTTAGGAATGAGCTGCAAGCTCCTTACCATCTGGCGCTCAACTGAGTTCTCCTCTCCTTCTCCTCCCTTATGAGTTGAATTGGCCCCAAGTCTAGATCTTTCCCACTCAAATTCTCTATGCTTCTCCACCTCCAACCTTCTGACTTCTAGATCTAACCTTCTTGCTTCATTCCTCTCTTCAACTTCTAATCTCCTCGCTTCTATTTCCAACCTCTTCATTTCCAATTGGAATCTCAATTCCTCCGCCATTCCGACTGACTGGAGACAGTCAGCAACACTGGCAGCTGGGCTCACTCTCCTGGAACCAATCACGTTCTCACAAGAACCAACACGACCCGTTGTATGCTGCAGGGGCTGTTCAGGCACCTCCTGAGCAAAGTTTAATCATCCTGTAGTACTATGCTCACTAACAGGACTAACAGGCCTATCTTCACCTAGGCATGGCTGCTCACTAACGCCACGTACAGGACTGGCACGACCTGAGCCATCCTCAAGGGAAGTAGGTACATTACATTGGTCTTCCATCGTTACAGTGTGTGTAGGCTCACACTAACAACACACTAACATTGCTTTCCTACTCACTGTAAACCTTTAGAATCCTGGCGAGGTCGCCAATTTTGTTACGGTCACACCGCAGGACACGGTTCTTATGCCCTAGTGCCGGGTGTCAGCTTATGCACAACCCAGTCACAACCACATAACGGGTGTGTACGAACTGTAGTGCTGATGTTTACACGTCCTTTTAACCCACCAAAGGACAAGGAAGGTCGACTATCCAGTAGGACTAATCACTCCGAGGGCCACACGCCGGCGGCTGGACAATAGACCTATAAGCAGATGTGCCCGGTTAAGTAACCTGTGCACTCTTTAGCCCAAACACAGCACCTACAGCCATCCCGTTAACGTAAAGAGGTCGCCAGTCCTTTTTACCCTCCAAAGGACAAGAAATCTCCCAGTAGTAACCACCTTCTCCTCCTTACATTCTAAAGAGAACTACAGCGAGCAATAGATTACAGTGTATAAACAAGGAGCTATCGCCCCGCCAGAATACCGCCCACAAGGTGTCTTTTCACCCACTTCTGGCTGAACAATATCTCCTCTCGACTCACTAACACCCTGCAAAGCAGCCTCCTGCTACGGGACTCTTTACAGCGTGTTATATGAGTCATAATAAACAATCACTAAGACGGGAGTTTACCTCTCCGCCTGTGTTATCAAACAAGAGGCCCCAGATAATGGGCTCTTAATTACAATGATGACAACGAAGACAATGCAGAAATTACTTCCCAAGACTCAACACCCCTAACAATATCCAGATCCTCATATATATATATATATATATATATATATATATATATATATATATATATATATACATATACATACAGTGGTACCTCTTTTCGAACACCCTTTGACTCGAACACTTTCCAATCCGAACACATTTGGCGAACATTTTTGTCCTCCAATCCGAACGCGGTCTTGCAATCCGAACACAAACACACGCGGCGGCCGACGCCGCCTTCCCGCCAATCGGCCAGTCTCGCTTGCACTTCTCCGCTGTGAACACCTCTCTCTCTGTTGTGCTTGATATTTTTGCATATTTTCTTGAAATTAGCCCTCATTATGGCTCCCAAGAAAGTGACAGTGCAAGTAGTGGAAGGAAGCTGACGCGCTATAGTATAGAAATGAAGAAGGAAATAATAGAAAAACATGAGAGAGGAGTTCGTGTTTCTGACCTGGCCTCACAGTACGGGATGGCCAAGTCTATGATCTGCACATTTTTGAAGCACAAAGAGACAATAAAGGCTGCTGATGTGCTTAAAGGAGTGTTTGGTAAATCAATTTAGAGTGTTTGGTTTGAGGAGTGTTTGGTAAATCTTTTTTTTTTTTTTAATAAACTGGAACGGATTAATTGTTTTTACATTAATTTCAATGGAAAATTTTGCTTCCTAATTCGAATTTTCTCAATTCGAACAGCCGAAAAGAACTAATTAAGTTCGAATCAAGAGGCACCACTGTATATATATATATATATATATATATATATATATATATATATATATATATATACAGTGGAACCTTGACTTACGAGTGCCCCAACATACGAGTTTTTTGAGACACGAGCCGTCACTTGGTCGATTTTTTGCTTTGAATTGCGAGCCAAAATTTGAGGTACGAGTCATGTTCAGGACTGCGTTCACTAGACAATACTGCATGCTACAGTAGCAAACCTACAGGAGCTTAGTGCCAACATATAAAATATTATAGTTTGTTACCATGAAATGCTTATTTATTATAATTAAACGAAATATTACAAACCTCTAATCTTGTCACCGAGCAATACGGAGCGTGCAGTATTGTCTTAGTAAACGCAGCCATACGCCCGCCCAGCTCTCCCGTGCAAAATTCGTTCTCTGCTTGTGTTTACCTCGCCGCGTAAAGATCTCTGTTGTGCTCGCGTTCTGTGCTTTTGTGCATTTATTTTACCAAATTTCTTGTTTGTAACCATGGGTGCTAAGAAAGTGAGAGGAAAAGACAGCAGTGCAAAGAAGAAAAGGATGATGTCTATCGAAATAAAGCGTGAAATCATAGAAAAACACAAGCAAGGTGTGCCAGTATACGACTTGGCGAGGCAATACGAGCGCAGTACTTCTACGATATATACCATATTGAAGCAGGAGTCGATAAAGGCTATAACACCAGCCAAGGGCGTTAAAATAATTTCTAAGCTCCAGACCTCTGTCCATGAAAAAAAAGATGGAGAATATGCTATTGATGTGGGTGAGAGAGAAGGAGCTTGCAGGAGATACCGTGACGGAGGGTATCACCTGCGAGAAGGCACGAGCCATTCATGCTGATTTGCTTTACATTATCTTTTATTATGTTTTTATACAATATTTGTTATTTATAAATACATTTTTCTTATTTAAAAACACGTAACAAAAAATTGGGTGGTATTTTGGGGGCTGGAACGGATTAATGGCATTTCAATTAATTTCAATGGGGAAAATTGATTTGATATACGAGCAAATTGAGTTACGAGCTCGGTCATGGAACAAATTAAACTCGTAAGTCAAGGTTCCACTGTATATATATACAGTGGTCACGGAAAGTTTGGGCGCAAAACGAATGTAAACAATTGTGACATTTAAAGATATTTAAACAGCTCATGACACACCTTATTTGCCAAGCGATTTTCCTTTAAGCCTGATGACCTTCTCCAAACGTACTGGGATGCATCTTGCCAGTTTTTCTACGTGTTGGGGAATGATATTATCCCAAATATCCTGTATTTCTATTTTTAGCTTTGCTACAGTCGAAGCGTCACTAGCCTGAAGCTGTTTTATAATGATATGCCCCACGTGCTCTATGGGATTTAGGTCTGGTGAATTCCCAGACCACTTTTTGAAGTAATCTACACCACAGTCCTCTAACCACTGCGTAATAAATCGAGCTGTGTGAGCAGGAGCTCCGTCTTGCATAAACCAGCTAGCGTTACACTTTTCAAAACTTTCAGGCAGGTTATCACACAATAACTCGAAATAACTGTGCTGATTTACACTCGTTTTAAAAAAAAAACACTAAATTGCCAACTCCACCAAATGCAAAGCACCCCGACACCATAACACTTGGAGCATGCTTTACAACTTTAGCTGTATAGCGGGGGTCATTAGGGTCAGACAACCTGGGACGCCTGACATGCTTGGACCTGCAGCCAGACGACACCACGAACGTTGACTCGTCACTCCACAAGACTTGTTCACAGTCTTCTAGGGTCCAATCCTTATATTTCTTGCTAAAAGCTATGCGATCACGTATGTTTTTTGCACTTAAGAGGGGAAGAACTTTAGCACAACAACTACGATATTGTAAATCTTTGCGTAAATGATCAGAAATACATCTTACAGACACGTCTTGGAGCAGTGCATGGCTATTTTCCTTCAGTTTTCGAGCTGTGAGTGTTGGATTTTTATCCAACTGCCTCCTAATAACCTTAGAAGTACGATTTGATATCTTCCTTGGCCTACCAGAGCGAGGCTTGGGAGTAGGAATATCCTCACCTCCTCCGTCTCTAAATTTCTTGGTCCACTTTTAACTTGCCGCGCTCCTATTCCCACACGAGTGGCTATATCTTTACACTTATAACCCTCCTTATAGAGGGTTATAATAGCAATAATTGTGTCTCTTCCCAGCTCTTTACCACTTACCATTACAGAGATATTGAGGCACAAACACAGAGACCAACGCAAAAAAAACGACTACTCCGCGTGAGAGATGCTTACACACTGTCACCACGTGCTCCCTGGAGCGACTAATCCGAGTTGCCAAGTCGTGCGTATTGTCTCGCCTAAATAGCGGTACAAACCCTAGCATTGAAATATAGCGAAAAGTTTGGTCGGAAATTGGTATTTTTCGTGTGTTTTGATAATAGCGGGAAGTTTGGGCGCCTGTAATTTTGCGCCCAAACTTTCCGCGACCACTATATATATATATATATATATATATATATATATATATATATATATATATATATACATACACACACACACACATACATACATACATATATATACATATATATGCTTAATTGCCAGTACTAAATAATAGTTTGCTATTTTTTTTTTACAGCTCAATCCAGATGTCAATGCTTTTCAACGCAAATTTGTAAATGAAGTACGGCGTTGTGATGAAATGGAAAGGAAACTTAGATACCTGGAGAGGGAGATCCGCAAAGATGGCATTCCAGTCTTGGATACTGGAGAAAATCCAGAAGCACCCATGCCTCGGGAGATGATTGATTTGGAGGTTAGTAGTCTGTTTATATGTTTTTCTTCAATTTTGTTTGACATTAATGAATATTGTTGGTGATTGATGATCTGATCCGTCATTATTTATTGCTAATGCCTAACTCTCCTATAGGGAGATCCCAGTATGGATTGCCATGGCAAAAACCACCAATCATTCAGAGCCTATTATTCAATGTTGACCGTGGGCCAATGATTTAGTGAACTAAACCTAAGATATTATACAGAGTTACCAGTTTCCTTGTACTCTACTGGTGTACGATAATGTGCATGTGTTATGTGAATATGTTCTTGGCTTCTCAGGATTTTCTCAAGTTCAGGATTTTCATTGTGTATACATTTTTTTAGCCCTCCCCCTAATTAGCAGGTGAACCAGTTTACACGTGACTAGATTATTGGAATGAGTTGTATTCTCTTTATTGTGGATAAATTTGGTGTTTACCTTTTTTTCATATTTTCTCAGGTGAAGTTCGAGAAGTTAGAAAATGAACTGAAAGAAGTGAATAGCAATGCAGAAACTCTGAAAAGAAATTACCTGGAGTTGACTGAATTGAAGCATATCCTTAAAAAGACCCAAGTCTTCTTTGACGAGGTATGGCATTGTGCTGTTGTGCTTGTGTGAGGCTGTAGATAGCAGAGTTTTGTGGGTCATTCTAATCTTGTGGTTGGTCTTCAAAAGTGTGGGGATGTTGATGGGTTATTTATATTTCCACTTTGGTTTTAATTGAAACTGTGTTGGGATATATATCATTGAATTTTCATGACACAAAACCAAAATGAAATGATGATGACCTTAAGAACAGCTAAAAATTTAATTATTATGATGAGTGTAAGTCTTTCTGATAGTTAAGAGTCAAGTCAAGACCTTGCTTTAGTAGGTGTTTGGTCAACAGTATCTTACTATCACCAATTTAATGCCACTGACCAGTGCTTCATGTTACAGCTTCGTTCAAGTGTGTTCATCTAATTTTAGTGAAATAGGTTCATCTTGACAAAAAGATACTATCGTTTTTTTGTTTTTTTTTGCATAGTCAGCAAAGACGAGAGCAAATGGCTTGGGAAATTAAGTATCACAAACTTTCAATAGATCTGAGAGACCTCACACCTGTATTTACTCAAAATTTGGCCCTTGCTATGTGCCTGTCACAACTCATCCATCATACAGAAATACAAGCTAGCTGCAAACCCATGGAAAAAGGGACCAGTGTATTGCTCATAATGATTAAAACTTGAATGGAGTTACTCGGCTAGACGAGTCCGTATCATTATTGGCTGATTAATTGTTATCTGTATCAGTAAGTATGAAACATTTTGTATCACTGGCTGTATTTTTGAATGGTCATCTACTTTTGCTTGTGGTTTTGTGTCATTTGGGTATTCTTTGTGCAGGAAACTAGGATTTAAAGTGTGTTTGATGATATGTAATAGTCCTTCCCCAACTACGAGTTATCCAACTACAATTTTAAGTACATTTGGTTCATATTGATACCTATTGTATTATTGAATTTTACAACTGCAATATAACGTTTTAAGTACCCACTGATGACACTGTGGAGCCATATGGCAAAGGATAAATATTCAAATTGTTCCAATCCAGTGCTGATAACCATACTGTTACAGTGTGTATGTGTGTGTGTGTGTGTGTGTGTATGTGTGTGTGTGTGTGTGTGTGTGTGTGTGTGTGTGTGTGTGTGTGTGTGTGTGTGTGTGTATTTACCCACGGTCTTGAAGATCATGTGCTGGACATGTGATCATCAACCTAGCAAAGAGAGCTTAGAGCTCATATAGACCATTATATGTAAAGCTGTTACTTTTTGCCTGATGCTCTTTTGTGTGATTAGCTAAATGGTCTAGAGGATTATGTTCTGGACTAATCATTGTAAGCCATTAACCTCCCTGAAAACACTGAAAGCTCATGGAGATGGATCTATGGGTAAGGCGGATACCTATCACATACTCCATCCCCTTGCTCAAGGAGGACAGTAACCACTCCTTGCTAGTGTAAAATCTTTAGCTACTTCAGCAGGGTTCTAATCTATGCCTATCCAGGTGACAGACAAAGTCGTTAATCACTGAACCACTGGAGCAGGGTGTGTGTGTATGTATTTGCATACATATCTGTGTGCATGAATTAGTACATATATATGTGCACACTGGGTCTTGAAACACCATAAAAAACAGCTGTTAACTTTTTTTCCTATAAAAGAAGTGTCTTAACGAACTGAACTGAACACAGTTGTAAAATCCGAATTATGGTGCATTGTGGAGTAGTCACATTAAAGGGAGTGAAATATTTTGTGACCTGCCAGCACAAAACAGTACTCTAGGTGACTTTGAGGTCCCCTGTTGTCACTGTTAGCATTATATTCATCAATACTGTAATCATATTCAGAATATTCCTCAATCATGGTCAAACTCACAAAAATCTAAGGAAACTCCAATATTGTCATTTTCTCTAGTGACCTTTTCTCTCGATTAGTCACCATATTTTCCTCTACTTTCTTGGGAAACACTTGGCCTGGGTTCCATGGCAGCTCAGTGACAATTATTGGTCTTATCCCAATTTTTTGAGGGTCAGAGGGATTGCCATACAGCACAGTAAGTGACAGAACCCACAAAATTTGCACCGAACAATCAGAATTAGTTTTGCAAAAGCCTGATTTAAAAAAAAATGGCTGTCCAAGCAGACCACTGAGAGTTTAATTATGTACTGTATATATAAACATTCTGATTGAGGTTATATGTAAAGGAAAAATCACATCTAATTTGGAAAGACTGAGGAGAAAATATTTCAAAAAGGTTATATTTAAATGAAAAACCTCATAATGTGGAAAGACTGCAGAAAATATATTAAGGAAAAATGTAGAGGATGAATTATTGGACTGTTGGAACAAACTATGTACATACATGAAAAATCATAAAGGGAGTCACATCTCGTGACCAGTCCTGATATGGTAATGTCTTGAAGAAATTAGATGCCAGAGTTAGAAAGAATGTTTATGATTTTATATGCCCTGCAATACAGCTTTTAAAAGAAGAAACCTCAATTAAGGCAATAAAAGCTGTTACGAATCATGATATAAAGTTGGTTTGAATGTTTTGTCATTCAGGAGAAATGTTGATCTTAATTTATCAAATAATACTTTTCTAGTATTGCAATAGGCTTAAAAGAATGGAGAACTCACATTCTTATCTCAGCACCACAATAGTTTTTGTTGTTGTTCCTGAGGCTGGCCGGCTGAATAGCCTAGAACTTCCGAGTTAGGCCATGGCCTGGACTGGGTTTTCCCACAGGGTCATCATGGAGTGTATATTGTGATTATTTGCAGTACAGACTTCAGTAATATGTTTGATTGTGTAGGATGATGTGTTGCATACCGGACAGGTATCCACAATGAACAGATCCAGTCTCTTCTGATAGTTTGGAAGAGTCGGGTGGTGTACACACCACACTCTCGTTAGGATTTCTTGCTGTGGTTGATTAGGAAACTAGTTTAGCATTTTGTTATAGAGCAGTGTATTTTTTAGTGTAATATATGTATTTGGCATAATCCCATTACTTACTGCTTTTTAAAATTCAAAGCTAATAATAAGAAAATTTTTAAAGTACCACACTTTATATAAAACAATATTCACTTTAAAGTGTATTATGCATTAAAGTGAATATTGGATTTGAGAAATTTTCATAGATCCAGTTTTGCCATCCACAATGTCACTCTGAAACCTTGCCCTTGTAGTTGGAGATGGAATATATATATATATATATATATATATATATATATATATATATATATATATATATATATATATATATATATATATATATATATATACATATATATATATATATATATATATATATATATATATATATATATATATATATATATATATATATATATTAATATATATATATATATATATATATATATATATATATATATACATATATATATATATATATATATATATATATATATATATATATATATATATATATATATATATTATATATATATATATATATATATATATATATATATATATATATATATATATATATATATATATATAAATTTATGTTTATATTTATTTATTTATATATATGGGTTTGGATATGTGCATGTATCAAAATTAGGTAACTTTTATGATGAGGATTAAACATTACCCTTATTTTCTCATAGATGTGTTGTGTGCAAACTTGTCCTGTTGATGCAACTGGTGTTCGGGTTATAATGTAAATCCAACTTTTGTGGCTCACATGGCTTTTCTAATGCATTTGATGTAAAGTTGATATTGGTATGTGGTTTGGGAAAGCAAATCAAGCTGAAAGATGTTTGTACTTTTTGTTCTTTTATGAACAAAGCTTACGTTTGTTTTTTTTCAGAATCATAGTGAATCTTCATAACAGGGACTGGTGTGTTATGATCTCAACAAAATTATTCTGTTCAGTGCAAATGTTTCATGAATCTTCATGTAACAGTATTCTATTTCAATACTAACAAACTGTAATGCCAAAAAATACTGTAAATACACATACATAATGACATTTGTCGCATGATACATCTATAATATATTTATATACTGTTCCAAGTTCATTGTTGAGCAAAGGCATAGACCTCCATGACCTATCTTTGTCAAGTTCTGACTGCACATTTTTCAGTCTCATTACTCCACTTTCTATCTGGTCTCTTGATATACTGCGTATTTTGCTCCATATCTATTATCTCCTCATAAAGCCACATGTGCTTCCTATCTATATATTTTCTCTATTATTTATTTATTTATTTTTTTTTTTTTTTATTATTATTATTATTATTATTTGTTTATTTTATTTTATTTTTTTTTTTATTTATTTATTTTTTTTATTTATTTATTTTTTTTACATTAAAAGAGCACTGTTTACTTGATCTCTAATTTAGATGTATTATCTCATTATTGTTGATAATTTTTTATCTGTGTCCATTCCCAACACGTATTTGTATCTTGCTCTTCACACACATTTATTCTCTATTGATTTAGTATTTTTCCATATCAAATTTGCATATGTCAGAGGTGCAAGTGCAAGCTTTCCATGTTATACAAGGATTGAACCATTTAACATGCAAACTTGGGACCAGAAGTTATCCAGTTTTGTGGATCCCGTCCGTCCGTCCGTCTTGGTATTCTGCATGGTATTTAAGGAAAATTATACTAAATTAGGACAAGTCTACACATAAATGTAGGGAGGGATAAGTGTCCATACCAGCTGTCCTGCAAAAACTGACTGTTGCCACCACTTATGTGTATGCCATGAAAATCAAAACAAAGCAGCTATTTGTGTGTAACATACAGTAAAACCTCGATGTAACGAACCAGTCGGGGCGGGGGGTCTGACGTTGTATCCGATAATTCGTTGTATCTGAAGTTCAGTAAAAATACCAAACTTTGGTTTGTTATATCCGACTTGGTTCGGCCAGGAAATGACGTTCGTTATATCCGAAAATCGGTATAAGCGGGTTCGTTATATCGAGGTTTTACTGTACTTAATTTTCGGTTTTCCACTACCATGCTACCCTTTTACTATCTTCATACTAGGCTGTCATTCTCCCAACTAGGGATAGCCAAGACAAGATTTGCAAAGGTTCATGGAGACATTACTCTCCACTCCCCCTCTTTGCCTTTTCTTTTTGTAGAAGAGTATAGAGAGGAAGGGCTTTCCAGACCCCTCACTGTCTCTTTTGTCGCCTTTTATGAACCACAGGGATTACGATGGCAGAACTCATGTAGCTCCGCCACAGGGCTTAGTAACAAGATTAAATGTGAAATATAATGTTGCACATAAATGAAATTTTCAATTTTAATATTTGCTCAGCCTATTGGAACAGTTTAGGTTACTCTTAAGCAAAGATCTATCTTATCTTTAGGATGCCTTCCTTCAACTTGAACTGCATGGATAATCAGTCCAACAGGGACATAGTGGTCGTCATCAGTGAGAACATAGTTAGTGCTCACTATGTAGAATGTGATTAAGTGCAGCACTTTTCTCTGATATATCTATCCACCATGTCTGCAATTTCCAAACTGCCTTAACTGGTCACGAGCTTTCTCCTCCATATGATACAAGGGAACACCCTTCTACACTTAGTATTAGATGAAAATCATACTATGTTTGGACAAATAATTACACATGTAGGAAGCGACAAGTGTCCTTAGCAGCAGACTTGATGAAACTGATCGCCACTGCTAATGCGTGCACCACAAAAATTAAACAAAATAGTTAAGAGGTGAACTACTAAGAAGCCCAACAAATTTCAAGCAAACCAGATTCATAAGTATGCAGTTTTGGGGTGTTTCAAATTTTCTAGGAGCTGGATAAATGGTTCAATACCTGTATTGCTAGTTTTTTTTTTTATTAAATTTGATTTATTGAAGTCTCTTAGTTATATGTATTTACTAACTTAGAAAATTTCTTCACTGTTGATGACATTATTTGTTCATTGGTAACAGACATTAGTTTAGTATTGCTTAGTTGAGTGTACCCCTATGCTTCATTTTTTATTTTATTTTATTTTTTTTTTTTACTTTTAAGGGGAGCGAGTGGGGTGTTGAAATGTGATGAAGATATCAATGAGAATGTGTATGAGAAGTTTGGCAACTGCAAAGGGAATAGATTGTGGAGTGGTTGAATGGGTAAAGCATGATACATTTGAGATGGTTTGGACATAAAATGAGAATGAATGAAAATGAGTTCGGTAAGATCCTGTAAACACATGAGTGATGTTGAAGGGCAGAATGCAATAGGGGGGTCAATAGTAAAGTGAATGGACAGAATGAGTATTGGAGGGAAAGAGATGGCAGGTCTTGACCATGCATCGATGGAATTCCATAACGGGGAAAGATAGAAACTTTTTTGCCTTAGCCATCCACTTGAGGGAAGTCCCAAGAGGGGAACGAAGCTTCAGAGATATAGAAGTGTAGATGAATTTACAAATATTCAAGGAAAACGTCAAAAAATTGTTTATGACATTGAAGTGTAAAAATGCAAGCATTCTCTTTATTTCAAATAGTGAGTCCTACACAATTTTTAAAAATTCACAGTTATACGTACCATGAAAAGTTCCTGAAAAATTATATAAAAAAAAAAAACTGACAATATAGTATCACAATTTGTAGTTCATGCAAATTCTCTTTTTCAATATTTGTAAGAGGTGAATATTTTTTTATTCATAGATTCAAATTCTACACTCGTAAATCAGGACAAAGACTTTATTGAATGTTTAATTGAATGTTCCTTAATCATGGTGTTCTTGTATATTAACTTGAAGGAGCAGGTTCCAAGGGAATGGGCAGAAGCACAATTTAATTTGGTTTTTAAAGGAACTGAGACAAGAATGTGATTTTATCAGAGTCTTTTCAGCTATAGAAAAGAAAGTTTTTCATTTAGGCTTTGGAGAAGGCTTGGAACAGTATTGACTGGGCAGCTATAAATGATGTGGCGTGAGTGAATAATTACTGATGCATGCAAATATATACACATAATGTCACCTTGGCCATTCAATTTCTTTATTGGCAATTTCATGTAAAATGGTGACCGGATGGCATTAAGATAGAAATGTGTGCAAATGATAAATGAAAATTCAATACATTTATTCTTCTTGGACTGCTGAGTATGAAAAGAATCTGCAAAATTTAAGAAACTAGTCATAACGCTGTTTGAAGGAGGTAGAAGTTGAAGGGAGACAGATGTGATCAAAAGTAAGGTGATCATTTCTTAGAGGAAATTACAGCACTGCACCAAACTTCATAGTTTATTGTTGCAAAAAAATAACACATCAAGATTGATTTCGCGAAGATTGGGGCAATGATCATATGTAAATCGACGCTAAGTTTGAAATTGGAAATATTTGCCACAAAATTTGGATTTGTCAAGTTGGATGGCAAAAAGATTGGTGCTTTACTGTAGTGAAATTATATACTTTTCAGATCAATATAGAGTAAATACTATTTGACAGCAGTATATAATCATATACAGTGCTTCCTCCAATTTTGCGGATTCCAATTTTGCGATATTCCAATTTTATGACCAAGACCAATCTCCATCTCCGCAAGCACAAGTACAGTAAAATGGTCATTTAAATTAATTTTCTTATGGATAATGATAATGTTTGTTTTTCTGTATTTTTCTTTATTGTAGGATGCATAATTACATGTATTTGTGTACAAACAAGGGCAAAAATATGACTAAAATCACCATAAGGTTAATTATTCCAGTTTTTCTAATTTGAATTTTGTGGCCTACAATGTCAACTAATTTCACGCAGAATTTCCTTTCTTGCACAGCTCTTTCTCTCATCTCACTTACCATGCTTCTATACTTGCACAAGGTTAAACTAAGATACATGATGTTTGAGTACACACTTGGCTGGTGAACATTACAAAAAAGAAAAATAATATTGGTTCAGAAAAATAAGTATTTTCCCTACTTAATTATCATGCAAATGTCACTCAATTGATGGAGTATCATTAGCTATACATTATATATAATTATAATGCAACAAAATTAGAATTCTTCTTAATTGAAAACTGGTTTTCAAAAAATATTTAACATATAGTCTAACATTTTGTCTTGATCTATGTACAGTAGTTAGTACATCATACATAATAACATTTTTTGTCTGAAGTTATGAGAAGTGTGTTGAGCCCTTTATGGGTCTTGCCCAAATTTTATTTTTCACGAATTAATGCAAAATTGAAAGAGACAGAAAGTTATTATTTTCTCTGCATCTTATAATTATCTTCAAACTTAGACAAGCAATCATAGTAATTAGATGTAGTCTTCCCATAGAAAGTGAGTTCTCAAATACAAAAAAAATACATTTTAAGAAAAATGCATTGAAAGTTGGACATAGCTGTAAGGCTTAGACGATGAGAAGATTTACTGGTGTTACACCTAAATCTGTGAAAAAATACATTAGAAATGAAAGGTGCCATTGCAGTTCAGATTTTCCTTCTTGTTGAAAAAAAAGTTTTTCAAGGCGTTCTAGTGTGCATTGATAAAGTTTTCTTACAAAATTAATGTGGAAGAGAGAGAGAGAGAGAGAGAGAGAGAGAGAGAGAGAGAGAGAGAGAGAGAGAGAAGCAAAAGGCTGGCATGGTCAGCCTTACTGCATGCACCTGGAAAGGAAAGATAAGGACAAGACAATTCACTTTCTGACAAGTAAGGAGCTATGTATAATCTTCCAAATGTTACCATACCATTTTGAAATGGTTCTAGAAGATATTTAGCCATAGAAAATAATTGCCTAAAATGATCGCTTAGGGCGTACTCGAACCTTAAATTATTGGAGTGCTCTTTTCTTTTTCTTTTTTTTCATTCAGCCTAATTTCACATTCTTTCAGATATTCAAGTTTTTCTCTGTATGGATAATCAAAACCAACCACTTCGCTTTTACTACCTTCAAACACCATCACCTTACTTTGATTTACATTTACTTTCAATCTCTTCCTTTTACATACATTATCAAATACTGTACATTAAACAGTTTATGTATATCATTCTGACAGTTATTGAGTTGCTATACATTATAAAGTGTTTATGGGTAGCCATTTCAAGATCTGATCTTACCCATAGCGTGTGGAGTAAACATGTTTCCACATTGCTTGGATTATTTACAGGAATGTGCCTAGTTGTCCATGAAAGTATTTGTAATGTTCACAAATCTAAGTGTTTCAGAAACTGCACTTTCTCCTAAGTATTCCAGTGATACATGCTTTCTCAGATTTTTTTTATTGCCATGTATTTGATTTTTTTTTCTTTGCACAGGTTACTTAAGAATTTGTCTAATCATATAGTATATTTTTCCTAACTACAAACATTCTGTTTCACTGACTTTGCCCAAACCACCACCACTGCAGGCTATGTACCCCCCCAACCTTCCTTACGACCAAGATGCGTTTTTTGACGAGGAACAAGTCAATCTACTGACCGACACGTCACTCCACCAGCTCAAGCATATTGGGTAACTAGTGTAGTGGTGATGCATACACACCTGACTGACCTTGGTCATCTCTTTCTCTATCTCTTTTTTTCCAAATTAATCAGAGCCAAGCTGCAGGAAATTCAGGAGTATTCTACACACTGGTGATTGCATTGTGTGTTTGTGTGTGAAAAGTCTCCTCAGAGCTAAGGTGAGAAATCTTTGTTGTCTCATTTTAAGGCCATGGTCATTGCTTTATAGATTTGAACCACTAACATAACAGAATCTTTCTGAAGGAAGACATCAGTGTGAAACACAATGAAAAGAAGAAAAATTGGGTTATGCTCTTAATGACTTCATGATTTCAACCTTGGCTTCATGATTATTATTAGTTAATGGGCAACTCCTATGTCTCTTTAATCACAATACATTTTCAGATTATTCTATGGGATTATTCTGGGATAACTAACTTTTTTCCGTATAGTCCTTGGCCTTAAAATGAAGAAGAAAAAATGAATACAGTACTAAAGCCAAATTAATGGTAGCTGATGAACAGTGAGGTAAGTTAAAATTCTGACAGTTTTCTGATAGCAGTCTGGGATTCTTGCACTTCATTTAATGCTTTTTTAAATAAATAAGTGAACTTTTACTACAATACAGTAGTGAGGTTTTGTTTATCGGCATTGCACGAGATGTAAATTCCCCTCCTCCTTTTTTAACTATAGAGCTTCGACAAGGGTAGAATTTTATTTATTATGGAATGCATGGGCTTTTCTAAGTTTATATAACTTTTAATTATAGAGTCAATGAACCATCTGCTTAAGGTTGTTTTGTATATCTGAAATTTTTCCTATCCAAGAATGCCATTAGGCTCCCCTTATAATTCTGGTGTTTCAGAATTTCACCTCAATGGTATTATCTTTATATTAATTATTGGTTGAAGCACAGTTTATATGCTAAACTGTATTAGTAATCTAATTTTTCATCGGGATATACACTTTATGATTCTGGATAAGTTGGTTTAGAAACTCGAGTGAGAAGCATTAATGGAAAGCTTTGTGTCAATGTTGTGGCATTTTCATTTGTTTATAATATGAACACACAGACAATGAAATGGCACATATTATCCATTGATTAATGTTTATGGAAAGCACGCCGATGACTCATCAAAGTAGGATTTGTAGTTACAATCATTTGACCATTACTTTAATTTTGAAATTTAATTCATTTGTGTGAAATTTTATTAAAAAGGAATAACAAGCCCAGTATTTGTAAAATAATGTAAAACTACTAGGACTTCCATATATTGACATAAAGGATTGCATTGATTTTTTTTTGTCTGCTATTGAAATTTGACTTCTTTATATTAAAAATTTTGAAACCAATTGAAAGCAAAGTTTCTGATAGATCTATAACTATCTATATACCAAGCTTCTATTCCCCTTGAAAGGAGATAGTGAAGACAAGGTGATTAGTGGTCAGGGATACATTACTCTCCCATGCCCCTCTGTGCCTTGTCTTTTCATAGGAGAGAATACAGAGGAGGAGCTTCCCAGACCCCTCTTTCCTTTTCTTTTGGTCACCTTATACAACCTGTAGGGAATATGGTGGTAGTATTCTTTCAGCCCCCCCCATAAGACTGAGGTATATCCATTATGATTATTTGTACTATTTCCTTGATTTTCTCATTTATACAAGCGAAGTCTACAAGTAAACTATATGCGAGTAATAGGGTTAGAAATCCTATCAAAAGAAGTTGATTGCCCAACCTACTTGCCATGCAGATTGGAATCGCCATTCTAAGCAGCACTGGCCAGTCAGACTCTGTAGAATATATCACATGGGCAAAATACCACATTGGAAGAACTATTTAATTGTTCTCTTACAAAATCTAAAATATAATTGTCAAATTCTGTATGTCTGTGTGTGTCTGTCTGTTTGTATGTATGTTAGCAGTAAAACCTATCTAATGTGGTCGGATTGAGCTTAAACTTGGAGGGGGTACTCAGTTGGACTCCCTTGTTGTCTTCCACGGGTCCTCCACCCCCCCCTCCAGGCAACGCCGTGTTTCTGTCCTGTCCACTGGCTACGCCTGTCTAAATGTGGTCGGAACGAGCTTAAACTTGGAGGGGGTACTCAGTGGGACCCACTTTGTGTCTTCTCGGGCAACGCCGGGTATTCTGCTGGTACTACATAAGCGCCTCAGTGGTGTAGTGGTTAGCAAGTCTCACTACAAATCCGCTGGTCCGAGTTTGATCCCGGACGAGGACAATCAGTTGGCTCATCCAGTTGTTCATCCTCCCAAACGGGTTGGTCAATAAATGGGTACCTAGGTAAAACCTGAGGAAGGTAAACTGTGGAAACTCGGATGTTACAGTGGCCCTGTGTCCCAGGGTAACTGATTAATTTCCACCACGGTCTCAAAGGCCAATGTGACGGGAGATGAGTGCCTGCAGCTACACGCAGCTACAGCGTGTGTCCCAAGCTTTACTTTTCTTTCTTTCTTTCTTTCTTTTTTCAAAATACAGGCTATGAAAAACTTTGGGAAATCAAACTTCAAATTTTAAGCTACAATCTAAAGAATAAATTTCCTAAGACGTTCATGGGGTCAAATGTTTTGAAAGTTGCACAACTATTTTCTTAATTTCCTATTTCTGTCACTCTTCTGTTTAGCACTTCGTATATACGTACTAGGACCATTTTGATTCGAGGCACGTGGGATAATGACCTTCCAAATTTTTTATTTCTCCCCTTATCCAAAATGAGATGTAAATTATAGTTGTATGCATTATTACTCATTTTCTTATTTCCTTTTTTTTTTACACACTATGAGTAAGATATGAGTTGTAAAAACAATTTTCAAAATCATTAATAATCATGCTTCATGACTACTGACGGGCAAGAACACCATTCCATTTTTAAAAAAACATTAAAAAGTGGTTATTGCTTTGAAATTCAGACCATTCATGTAGAGTTATTTAAAATGTATCTATTGCTGACTAAATTTGTAGTTGAGTGTGACATAAGTTTGAAATTGAGAAATTAAGTCATACAGCTCTTTACATTTTTGTATGCATATAAATCATTCTTTAATTTAGAACTTCTTTCATGGCAAGTAATTGATTGCTTAGTTAGAAATTGCATTTAATAGGTATGGGAAAGATGAGAAAAAGGAAGGAATCATGATAGTTGTAAGGTTTCTTCTTTGTTTCTAGAAGTTAGAACCAGCTGTGTAGCCTCAAACCTCAAGAGAGTCCCCTGCTCTCTCATGACTTTTATTATTTCATTTTTCTTATAACTGTTGCTAAACATTGTCAAGCTCTACAAGGTGAAGATAATATAGGATTGTTTTTTCTAAAATTATATTTGAACTTTTTTATAATAAAAGTACTCGAAAATTATCACTGTGGTAGGGGCTACAAAAATACTACCACCGTATTCCCTGGAGTCGTAAAAGGCGACCAAAAGGGGTGGAGCAAGGGGTCTGGGTAGCTCGCTTCTGTATTCTCTTCTACGAAAAGACAAGCACAGAGGCAGAGGAGAAAGTAATGTTTCCCTGAACCCTGATATCCTAGTCTTAGCTAACTCCCTTTAATCCCTAGGGTCTGGGTGACGGATATATCCGTCGGGACGTAGAGTCCAGGTGACGGATATATCCGTCATAGCTACTTTTTAGCTAAATAGCACTTCCTTGAGTGGATTTTGCTACGCAGCAGAGTAGTGCGTGCTATCATGCCTCACCTTTCAGTTCCTGCTTGACCCTAGCAATGGCTGATTCACATAAACGTGATCTGCGTGCATCCCAACCCCTGGCCGCCACCAGCCAGCCTGGTGCACCACCCCTAACTTCGACACCACAATCCAGCCCTCAGCGCTTATGACACCCTCCTCAATGCAACCTGGGCTCTCACTGTAACTGAGTTTCCAAGCATTTTTTCATACGATCATATATAGAGAGGTGGCGGATACAAAGCCACAGCCGCTCTGCACGCACAAACAATCGCCTCTGGGTTCCCAGACAGTGTCTCTTTCAACTCGTCATATCTTTATAACTACACATCGTAGAAACATGGGGATGGTACCACTGGAAAGGAGAAGAGTTGAAGGAAAATAATAAACAATTTCTATGTCAGTACAATATATAGGTTGAGTGAGGGCAGTGTGAAAACAGTCGAAATCGAGCAAAATCAGCGTATAGAAAATGAAGTGCTGGGTGCAACGTGCCCTGACTGGAGGGGTTAAGAGGGCTATAAACCAAGTATACAGATCTATCTATATACCTACTGGGCTTATATCCCCTTTATAAGTAGGTAGTTAAGATAAGGCATTTAGGATTCAAGGAGACTTTACTCTCCCCTCTATACCTGCACCCTGTCTTTTTGTAGGAGAGAATACAGAGGAGGGGCTTCCTAGACCCATTGCTCTGTCCCTTTATGTCGCCTTTTGCGTTCCGCGTGGAATATGGAACCAGTAGTATTGCAGCCCCACCACTGGACTATAGATAAATAGATACACTTAAATTCATTGTTATTACCAAAAAGTTTACTTTGGTATGAAGATGGTGTACCACTAATAATTGTAGTTGCCCATCCAATGAAAGAGAGCATTGATATATACACCATCAAGACTGTAATTTCAAATTTAATTGTGATAAGTAAATATTCTCACATTAGTGGTGGTCAGAAATACCCCCAGGGTAAACCTCCATCATTCATCTTCATATGTGATATTTTCTGCAACATTCACAGCCTTAGATTAAATTTTTATATAAAACTTTATATTTTACAAGATAAAGCAGCATTGTCTTAAGACTGTATAGTGACACGCAACTTTCTTAAGGATTGATACACAGCAGTCTTGCAATTGTCTTGCAACAGTAGCGAAACAGTGTCAAGTGACCTTGTACAGTGCTCCCTCTAATTTTGTGACGGAGACCAATCTCCATCTCTGCAAGCCCAGGTACAGTAAAATTATCATTTGAATTAATTTTCTTATGGATAATGATCAAGTTTATGTTTGTCTGTATTTTTCTTTATTGTAGGATGTATAATTACATGTATTTGTGTACAAACAAGGACAAATATATAACTAAAATCACCATAAGGTTAATGATTCCAATTTTGCGAATTAAAATTTTGTGGTCTGCAATGTCGACCAATTTTACGCAAAATTGGAGAGAGCACTGTATTCTATCTTTCAAATGGGATAGGAGAGAAAGATAATTCTAAATATTGCACTGAGCAACCCTGGCCTCAATTGAAGCAGAGCAGGTCTTCATGACAAAGTTTTTTATGTGGTTCTAGACATTCTTGATAGGGTTCAAGTCCAGGAAGTTTCCAGGCCATTCTAACACATTCTCATTATTCTCTTTGAGACATTTTAATGTTGTGGATTTTGACCTTTGGGTAGAAGCATTGATATACAGTGCTCCCTCTAATTTTGCGGGAAATTGGTCGACACTGCAGGCCGCAAAATTCGAATTCGCAAAATTGGAATTTTAACCTAATGGGGAAAATTGAATATGGTCGGCATCGTCAGTGACGGCCCAATTTTTTGTGATTTTAGTCATATTTTTGCCCTTGTTTGTACACAAATACATGTAATTATACATCCTCCAATAAAAAAAAACATAAACATTATTATGTTGCACACTATTAAACACTAATAAACAGTATCACACCACAAATTTGCAGAAAAAAATCCAATATTGTGAGACCGTGACAAATTTGCACGCTTGAAAAAAATAAACAATCGCCGCAGAAGAATACAGGCCTGAGATCAGCCCAACATTACGTGCGAAACTAGTCCACTTTGTACCCGCAAAATTAGAGTTTAAAAAAATCTAGGGTCTCGGTCATAAAATAGGAATATTGCAAAATTTGAGTGTGCAAAGTTGGAGGGAGCACTGTATATAGAAAAATCACGCATTGATTTTCCTGAAATTTTAAGCATATGGCCATCGAGCATTTCTACGTAGTACTTTCCTCTTCTTCAACCCTATATTCCTTGTCTTGGCTTGCCTCTTTTAATGGGAATATAAGTCAGATATATATAAACAGATAGATAGATAGCTTTCCATTCATGGTTTCTTTCTATTTCAGAAAATACAAACTTCCTCCTTTGTTGCTCGTAATACATCACAAACCATGACACTATTAAGGTGTTTCACAACTTTTACTCTATACACTCGTCTCTTAACATTGCCAGGAGCTTGAGAACAGACTTCGACAAAAATGTGAAATCTGCAAATAATAGGTTCCACTTTTTACATGACCAAAAAATTTCATTCATTAGGTAAAACTTAATAAACCATCAAAAGTTAAAGAAAAAAGTTACCCCTATTGTTTGCACTTTTTCCCATGCAAGTATCCAATAGGACCATATTACCAGGTGAATGCCATATGATATATATATATATATATATATATATATATATATATATATATATATATATATATATATATATATATATATATATATATATATATATATATATAGGCACCAAAATATGGAGACCTGCCAGACATGCCTTCTTCATCAACATGGCTGTAATAGATATGTGAGGAAGGAGACAAAGCAGTAAACTTGTCATGTCTCCTTAAGTAGTGGACATCTGTCATGCCATGCCTGCTATAACCTTTGCACTTTTATGTGCCACCACACTACTAGTTACTGCTCACTTATGTTCCTACTTCATGCTTGAAGAAAGATTTAGGATCATGTTCATTAGCAACCTGTTCACCTTTTTCTGCACTTTGATAAGGCCAAGTAGTTGAACTTATCCTTGAAAATGCATGAAATTACCCAGACTCGTGAACATAACTAAGGCTGGCTGGACTCATGATGTACAGCTTAAGAAAATAATTACTTTCTGATGGGTAAGGAGAAGGTTAAGGAAACAATTATTAAACTGGAATTCTGTCAAGTATGACTGAAAAAACTTTTATTTCAAGATGAAATGGACTGTTTTACAGGGTTTTTGTCTGATTACAGTTGTTGAATTGTAGAAAAAAATATGTTTGGAAAAAATAGGACAATCCCTTATATTACCATATTTTTGTGTTAATTTAATACGGGGAAAATGTATGTTTAGGCAGCTGACAAAACTAAAGAGTTTTGTGAACAAGAAAGAAAACCGTTCTTTATATTCCTGTTCACTGCAGAACTAAGATCATCCAATTTGTATTTTCAGTTTTTGTCTATTAATACTTGTACACATCTTGGCATGTGTCATGAATGTTGTGTAAATTTTTGTTGCAGTAGAATTGGTATCCGAAATATAAAGGACTGCTTTTGTATCATCACTTTTTCTGGTTGATCACAGATTATACACAGTATTATAGTTTAATAACATACATGAATAAAATAAAGTAATCCAGAAAGTAACTATATGACCAAAACAGATTTTTTGTTTTTGATTAAGTATAGGTACACCTCAAGGGATCTGAATGCCAGTACATATAGTTGACTGAAATAAAGAAGCTACATGGTATCTTTACTTTTCATCTAAGGAAAGACACAAACAAGCCAAAGGTATTGTTAGTGCTGTATATCTAGATTATTACAAATTTAAAAAACATCAGTGCTTCACAGCCTAACAGTCTCCTCATTAAACAAGGTTGTGTTCAAAGCAGCTAGTTATTTCCTCAGTCATTACATTTAGTCATTACATAGTAGTAACAATGGTACTTAAGTTAATTAGTGTTTTATTAATTTGGCTGGAGATGTGTGTGTGTGTGTGTGTATGTATGTATTTACCTAGTTGTAGTAGACGGCCTGAGGTACACTCGTGTGGTCCTGTCTCCATATCCATGTTTGTCCAGTTTTTCCTTCAGTTGTACATTCATTGCCATTATCACCTTTTCTTGCAGTTCATTCCTTGACGTATGGATACTTCTCGAGGGAAAGTTTTACTTTTTTGTATTATTCAAGCAAAGTTCTTTTGCAATTTTTTCTAGTTTCCCCTCAAATATCCAGCCTCTTCTCTTTATTTCATTATTAGTTTTTTTTTTCTTCTGTTTCCTCAAGGCTGCTCATCAATTTATATATTGTAATTAAATGTCTTCTTTATCTTTCTTTAGTGTTGTCAGTTGCATTTCTTTTGATTTTTCTTCATATGTGATATCTTTCAATTTTGGCACCATTTTAGTTGCTATTCTCTGTATTCTTTCCAATTTCAACACATGCTTTTTCTTGTGCGGGATCTATATTACTTCCGCATATTTCAATTTTGGTCTGATCATTGTAATTATGATTTTTCTCATCGTATCTTTATCTAGGAAATGAAAAGCCATTCATATATTTTGTAGCATCTTGACCATGTCACCAATTTATTTATCTTTATGTTTTCTGGTGATAAGCTGTCCTGTATT
This sequence comes from Cancer borealis, assembly GCA_036785275.1. NCBI lineage: Eukaryota > Metazoa > Arthropoda > Malacostraca > Decapoda > Cancridae > Cancer > Cancer borealis. The sequence goes on along the minus strand of JAXIVD010000324.1, from coordinate 118,910 downwards.
ACCACTCCCAATATTTTTTTTTTTCTAAGGCTTAGGTCAAGGGTCATTAAGGCAGATATGTCTGCTGCATCATTCACATTCTTCTCCTGAATATGATGAGCTACATTGATTTACATCTGGGTACCTATTTACAGTTGTTAGTGCGAACAGGATAGGGTAATGATATCTTGCCAATGGATATCGTGGAAAAACCGGGAATCAAACTCGGACTTTCTTTATTGTTAGCCGAGTGTGCTAACCACTGCACCATCACCACCTCTGTGTGTGTGCATGAGAGAGAGAGAGAGAGAGAGAGAGAGAGAGAGAGAGAGAGAGAGAGAGAGAGAGACTGTAAATTTTATAAGATTAAATGAAACTGCACATCTCAGTTTGTGAATTTCTGTAGTTTGCACAGCATGTTCTTAGCTTCATTGGACTAGCGTCTGAATGAGAGAGAAAGATGATTGCGTAATTGGCAAATATTTGGGAGATACTGAGCCACAACCTGCAAAGCAAATTGTAAGTATCACTGATATTTTTGGTTCAACTGTTTAACAAACTTCAGAATGTTCATAGAAATTTATTATGTACTTGAATTTCAGAGTTCTGTTTACTTTTCCTGTGGAAAACGGAGTTTATTGTTATACTTAGTAATGCTACAATTATTTAAAGGTACTAATTTTGTTATGATGTATTGATTCATCAAGATGATAATACTTATGTTGCAATAGTGTTATCGAAGCAGGTGGAATATTTCTTGCATACGTTAGGTCACATATGAAAATGACCATATTTCTTTTTTACCATCTTATGTAACGAATTACTACATTGAGGTATACAGTGTAACATTGTCTTTCTATATTATTCACAAGCCTATTGAAGGGGATGTAATAAGCTAAAACGAAGATAACACGCGAGCATAACAGGACAAGTTTGCACAATGTTTGCATATGTGAATTGTATATAAAAGCCCATGATATTTTCTTGTGAAAAATTTATGTATATTCAGTAATGAACATTTGTGTCTTCCCAACCTTTGCTCTGCCTCTACCCTTGTCGGATACCTCTGTGGACATTGTTGGGCCCCCTTCCCCCTTTCCTGTGGTCTCGTGACCCTCTAATGATGATAACTGTTCACTATTCAGCGAGAGGGTTCAATGGAGTCTGGTGGACAAACAAGTCTTACTCAGAACCTCCTCCCTGAAGATTTTAAAGGACCCATTCAACTTGGGTATGTAGTTATTTTGTTTGTAACAATTCATAGTCTTATTTAATTCTATATTCTACCAAGTTACTTATAGTATTTTACATATGTTCTGGATATTTAAGTAAGTGAGTGTGTATTCATATTTAATTGATATAATTTTACAAACTGCTCTGCATATCATTAAGAAAGGTCAGATTAATTCTTCTTCATTTAAAAGTGTTGTGTACAAGTACTCTTGCTTTTGCAGGTGGGTATGTAGTTTATAGCATATATATATATATATATATATATATATATATATATATATATATATATATATATATATATATATATATATATATATATATATATATATATATATATATCCTGGTTTATATCCCCAATAATTGAGGTAGCAAAGACAAGGCATTTAGGGTTCATGGAACTATTACTCATCCCCTCCCCTTCTGCACCTTGTCTTTTCATAGGAGAGTGTGTGTGTGTGTGTGTCTTTCTGTGTCTGCTTTTATTCACCCTGGCTTTAAATTCTTGAATATTCCTAACATGGATCACTTCTGTATTTAGGTAGTTCAAAATTTGTATGCTTCTTTATGGGAAGCTATGTTTTTTGGTATCGATTTTGCATGTGGTTCTTTAAAACTTTTCCATGACCTCTTGTATGCCAAGTCCCATAAAAACATCCTTTGCGTCTCTTTACACTGCAATAAATCTTACCTTTACCTTCTTTCCTCTAGAGTTCAGAGATTCATTCTTGATAGTCACTTCATATGGTAGATTTCAGTTCTGAAGCCATCTTGATTAATGCTCTTTGTGTATTTTTAATATTCCCTTTAATCTCTTTGTGTGCCAATCATGATACTGCTGCATATTCCTACTTTATCCCCTCCTTTATGAACTGGCACAATATTTGCTATTTTTCTGTTGAGAGAAACTTTACTCTTTTTAACGAACTCACAATAATATTTTTTATCTTCCCTTCTAGTTGTTTACTACATTCTGTCATTATTAAATTTGATACATTGTCTGGTCTGGGAGCTTTTCTAACATCTTGTCTTTCCATTGGCGTCCTTACTTCCTGTATGTCCACTTGTATTTCTTCCAAAATGGTGTTCCCTTGTCTCATATTCTAACTCACTTTTTCTTGTAAATACTGACTGGAAGCATTTATTCATCACCTCGGATTGTAAATGTGCATCCTCATATTTATTATGCCATTTACCTTGAATTATAAAGACGATTTAATTTTCAAAGCTACAATTAAAGCAACACCTTATGATAATACCATAATGTTGATACACTTCCACCATTATACTACTCATATTTGCTCCTTTATATTGAAATATCATGGTTCAGTTTTGTCAGGTATCTATATAAGTGAAATTTTACCTGCTTTTGTCATAATGTTCTGCCATCATTTGCATTATTATTTTGCATTATTATTTTGTCTCCTGAAGAATATTTTTTGTAATGGATTTTTCTTCATAGATTTGTTGCTGGTGTCATTTTACGTGAGAGAATTCCTGCCTTTGAGCGCATGCTGTGGAGGGCATGCAGAGGAAATGTTTTCCTCCGTCAAGCTGAAATTTCTGAACCACTTGAGGATCCTGCAACTGTATGTACTGTCATATTTTAACTTCTATGACACATTATATTTTATGAAGTTCACACACTTCTTTTATGTTTTTCTCCATTTGATTATCTACTCCATTTCACTACTTTAGGATTGTGCCAGAAAAAGCATAGCTGGAGGCTTCCCTGTCACTGCCTAACTCTCAGAGGGTGTTCTTGAAGGAATTAGGACATCAGAGAGTCAGATAGAGATAGACCTGTGTATGTAATTAAAAGGTGTTTTGAAATATTCTTCATGCTTTATTTTTTAGATACATATTTAAAACTTAAAGTAGACAGAACAAAACATTACTGTGATATGGATCTGTGTGAAGATGACAGAGTTCCAAATGTCAACTTAATTAATGAGGTGACCCCTAATACTTCCTGGCATAAATGTGTATATGACATAAGAGGTAGAAGAAACAGGATATAGAGTTAACTAGTAAAAGGAACATACTAGTAAAGATATTGGATTCTTATTGCAATAGAAAGTAGTACAGCGTCTATTTAACCATTTTAAATGTTGTCCCTCGGGGGGGTGGCTACCCATGTATTTATCTCAAGGATGTGATATTTGTACTGATATTGATGTAAGTCTTGGAAGTAGTGGATGATTTATAATTCTTTATTTGATAATGAATGGTAAAATAGGATTCACATGCAAGTGGGGTTATTGAAAGGTAATCAAATAGTTGGGGATTTAGGATGATGTTATGTATCCACAAGGTGATAATTTCACAAATCTTCCAGCCTGAGTTTTTCTCCTATAGGTAATATCACCCTCAAAACATATGTACTTTCACCATAAAGCAGAGGATCTAGGCATTGACAGTCTTTCTCTGAGAGGATAGCCAATGTGATTTACTTAGTCTTACATTATGAATAGATCTTTTGTAGTGTGAGCGAGTCTACAAGTCTGTTTTCTTATCTTTCCAGGGTGAGCAAGTCTATAAGTCAGTATTTATTATATTCTTCCAAGGAGACCATTTGAAGATGAGAGTGAAAAAGATTTGTGAAGGCTTTCGTGCTACCATGTACCCATGCCCAGAGGCACCGGCAGATCGACGGGAAATGGCTATGGGAGTAAAGACTCGTCTGGATGATTTAAATACTGTGAGTATATAAAACTAAAATTCCATTTAACATTGTAATTAATTTTCATTGATTTGTAATATTTACTACAGGGCACAGGAGAAACAACAAACTATTAACCATCATTATTATGATCATCATTTTGAAAGTCAATCTCCATGTTTACATGAACCAATAGTAATACCATGACTAGTATAATTTAGTAATATAATGGGTGCTAAAAAGATGCATATCCATAAACTAATTTCTTAAACATACATGGAGAAATATTTCAAATACTGCTGCATGTCAGAAATCCATCTGTTTTTTTCTTGGTACATTATATGGGTCTGCAGCATAGAAGCATATATTCCACACAGCTTTAATTCCTAAGAAAGCCTGTTTCCACTTTTTGTGCGATAAGAAATTAAGAGGCAGCTCACAGATGGTACTGAGCAATCTATCTCTTCAAGCTTTTTTTTTTTTTTTTTTTTTTTTTTTTTTTTTTTTTTTTTTTTTTTTTTTTTTTTTTTTTTTTTTTTTTTAATATATATATATATATATATATATATATATATATATATATATATATATATATATATATATATATATATATATATATATCATGCCAAATCTGTTATAGAAATCACAAGTCTTAAATAGTAAGAAAAATCTACATTTTAGCAGCCTCAATGCCTTTTGTGACTTCTGGGATTTTGCAAAACTATATTCAAGTGTGTAAAAACTGTGTAATATACAAGTCAAGGTTGACAGTTCAGGGAATCAACATAATTTTTCCCATAAGAACTCCAATTTAGATTTCACGAATTAAAATTTTACACTCGTTTTGTGGTACATATAACCCACAAAATTTAAGTTTACATTGTATTTAGACTAACATGGCAGTTATTATTCCTTTTGAACTGTTGTCCTTTTCCCTTTATTTAGGTGTTGAGTCAGACTCAGGACCATCGCCACAGGGTGCTGGTCTCTGCAGCACGTAACATCCGGGCATGGATGATGAAAGTATGGAAGATAAAGAGCATCTACCACACACTCAACATGTTCAACTTGGATGTAATTCAGAATGGACTGATCGCAGAATGCTGGATCCCTGTTGCCAATCTGGAGGATGTTCAGCTGGCCCTGAGGAGAGGCACGGTTAGTACTTCTTATGCTGCTCATGTCCTTATTAATGGTTAATTATGGCATACTAACCTTTTAAAGTTTTGTGATTGTCCTGCAAATATAAGATGTCATACACTTTGGCTGCTAAGATTAACCCTTCCTGATAACATTTGATTTTTCAAAGAAAAAACAGCACTTGTTAATGATGATTAACACTACTTTTTCACTTTTTCAAAATATGAATAGTAATAGAAAACAATGTAAAACACATTATGACAAAAATTATGCATTACCCCCACCTTATCAGGGTTGTGGTATTTTTTTTTTTTATTCTTTCAACTTTCACTCCTTTTTCAACCAAACTCCTCTCCACGTATGCTCAACAAATAGATTTATCTTTAATAAGTTAATAACCAATCATCCATATCTCACTTTCCTTCAATTGCCTAGTATTATATTAATTACCTTTATCCAAGTTACAGGTATTGAGCCTTCCATCTAAGTTAGTTTATACCTATTATACATCAAAGGAGTTCTAATTTCTCAGTATTTCATGCTAGATGCTTTCCTACACATAAGAATTATATTGGCCTGCTCAACCCTCTCTCTTTGTATATGTTACATTTCTCACTGTTTTTGTATACGAATATCACATCAACATTTCCTTGATTCTTATTATATATTTTATTAAGTTTTATTTCTCATTTGTATTTTTCCGCCATCATCTTTCACTTCACACCCTCCATTGTCCCATCCAATATTGTTTTTAAAATTATTTCCTTACTTAATTTTTTGGCAAAAATACCAATATTGTTTTTAAAATTATTTCCTTACTTAATTTTTTGGCAAAAATGCAGAACTACCTTAAACTGATACTGTTGAAAATATATTTGAACCTTCCAAGATTAGAAAAAAACATTATGGTTTGTGCAAGTAGTATCTTATAAATGATAAAGTTAATTGTAAAGAATGTTCGGTTCCTCATATTCTTTGACCTTATGTTGAGACTTGAAATTGTAATGTGACTTTCAGGAAAAAAGTGGGAGTTTGCCTGCCATCCTCAATAGACTCAGCACTCAAGAGGCTCCCCCAACCTTTCACCGCACCAATAAATTTACTAAAGCTTTTCAGGCTTTAATCGATTCCTATGGAGTAGCTACTTACCGAGAAATAAATCCAGGTTTGTTGAAAAGGAAGTTTTTTTGTAAATTGTATTTAGTCATAGTTAAATTGTCACAAAATAACTTTCTGTGCTCATTATTACTATTATTTTTACTGTAGTTTGTCAGTTATTCTGCTACTTATTCATTGGACTGCTAAATATTAATCCTTAGGAATATTTTAGTTCTTAAGTTAATTGTATTTTGAACTCATTATCTCACACAAAATCTGCACCTTTCTTTTTATTATGCTGTATACTAACATGCTGATGACTAGATTAAATTTATAATACTGTGAAATTAAAGTTAAACTTATCATCACTAAATATTACAGTTTGCAAACATCAGTAGCTTTAAAAGTATCGATGGTATCATCTACAAATGTTCATTGAATAGACTGAAACAAATGGGATCACACAAGAAATAGCTGAGCCAATTTATGATATAATTGAGGGGTTTTATGAAAACAGAGAAAGTCCCTAAAGAATGGAAAAGACCCCTTGGCCCCATTTGCGTGACTGACCTGATGTGCAGTGTTTAGGTGGGTATCCGTGGGCTATCCTTTAGGGGAAAACAGCCTGGTATATAGATACAGTAAACCCTCTATATATCGGATATGTATAAGTCGGATATCGGATATATCAGACTATACTATACAGCCACCGAATTATTTTTATCTAAATTGGACGGCGGCGATATATGCGGCGGGCATCCGGTATAGTTTCCCGCCAAACCAGCCACCCACGCTGATGCACGTTGCTCCTTGGTCAGTTTTAGTGATGGGAATTCCAGCTCTTTTAAGGGAGCCGATTCTTTCGTTTTCATTCACTCAATAGAGCTGCCTCTTTCGGCTCCCAAACGGCTCTTTCAGTTTTTAAATACACACACACACAATTCCCGTCACTACACCCAAGGTTCCAGAAGTTATATTTGATGACAGAGCATATAAGTAACCTACATAAATACAGGTAAGTTTAAAAATACAATAATTATCAATTAGGTTTTGATGCTAAAAAGTATTTTAGTGATCTTGCGTGAGTAGCAGGATATATCGGCAAGGGGTTCCCCCAATTGATCCGATATATAGAGGGTTTACTGTATACTGATAATATCTATTTATAAAAATGGAAACAAAGAAAAACCACCAAATTAAAGATCATTGTCATTGACCAGCATATTCTGTAAGATATGTAAGAAGGTTATCAAGAAACAATGGATGGAAAACATCGAAAGAGAAGGAACAATAACTGATAGATAATTTGGATTCAGAACAGGAAGGTCACATCACCAACTTATTATTTTTTACTCAAGAGTGATGGATATAACACAAAAAAAAAGATGGATGGGCAGATTGCATATATTTAGACTCAAAAAAGGCATTCAATAAGGTTTCATACAGGAGATTACTATGGAAGTTTGAATACATTAGAGGACTGAAAGGAACATTAAAACTTGGATGGAAGACTTCCTGAAAAGAACAGAAAATATATCAAAAGTAGGTTTTTGTGGACTGTATGCATGCATCAATTTAACTTCAATATAATACTGGTGTATGATGCAGATGCTTACACCTAGGAAAATATCTGACTGTAGAGTGTAGACTATGCCAATACTTTTTTTTTTTTTTTTTTTTTTTTTTTTAAGTATATGTAATTTCTACACTTAAGCATTAAGGAAAACATTTGTAGAATTAACATATACTGATACTGATTTGTTTGAACTTTTGTATGTTAATTAAGATTTTTCTCTTTCTAGCACCATATACAATCATCACGTTTCCCTTCCTGTTCGCCATAATGTTTGGTGACCTTGGCCATGGCATCATTATGGCACTCTTTGGGGCATGGATGGTGTGGAGGGAAAAACCCTTGTCAGCAAAGAAGACTGATAATGAGGTATGCCATTACTTAGAATATTGAATAGCATAATATAACTTGCCCTGTGGTGGGGGTTACAAGAATTCTACCACCGTAATCCCTGTGGTTTGTTTAAGGCGACCAAAGGAATAGAGCGGAAGGTTTGGGAAGCCTCTCCTCTGTATACTCTCCTACAAAAGGACAAGGTGCAGAAAGGGAGGGGAGAGTAATGTTTCCAAAATCCTCGGTGTGCCTTATCTTGGCTACCGATCTTTAGGGGGATAACAAAATCTTAGAGAGTGATAATGAATGGATGAATTATCTCAGTTATTCATTGTATGAGAATACAGTGCTCCCTCCAATTTTGTGGGATCCAATTTTGTGATATTCCAATTTTGCAACCGAGACCAATCTCCATCTCAGCAAGCCCAGGTACAGTAAAATAGTCATTTAAATTAATTTTCTTATGAATAATGATATTTGTTTTTCTGTATTTTTTTTATTGTAGGATGTATAATTACATGTATTTGCGTACAAACAAGGGCAAAAATATGACTAAAATCACCACCAAGGTTAATGATTCCAATTTTGCTAATTTGCATTTTGCAGCATGCAATGTTGATCAATATTTCACAAAATTGGAGGGAGCATTGTATATGATTATTATGTCAAAAATCAGTAAAGTAAAGCATCAGTATAAATTATAACTAATAATTCACCATTTTTTTGTATAGATTTGGAACATCTTCTTTGGAGGTCGTTACATTATCTTCCTGATGGGGGTTTTCTCTATGTACACGGGACTCATCTATAATGACCTGTTCTCCAAGTCCCTGAATATATTTGGATCATCATGGCATGGAAATAACTACAAGTTAGTAATATTCATGTTATTCTGTTTATTACTCTTTATCAACAAAAAGCATGTTGTACATCTGTATATTATCATGCTGTTTATACCTTCAAATAATATAATAGTTATTAACCTTATTTCATGGTATTGAAGGCATTTTAATAATTGTATTTTCTGCTTTTTTACTTTGCTGAAATTACTTTTTAAGGAATTTTATTTCATGTTGTTTAATTAGGTGTACATTATTATTTTTTTTTTTTTTTTTCTTCTCAGTGAATCTACTCTTCAAGAAAATAAGGAACTAACTCTGGATCCTGGTGATTCCAAGCAGTATGACCAGACCCCTTATCCATTCGGACTAGACCCAATGTGGCAAATTTCAACCAACAAAATAAACTTCAATAACTCATACAAAATGAAAATCTCAATAATCTTTGGCATCGTCCACATGATGTTTGGAGTGATCCTCAGTGTCTGGAATCATAGGTAAGTGTGTACTGTAAAACTATAGGGAAACATCCTTACCATGCAACAATGTCGTGTCTTCTTTAATTTTCATTGTTAATGACGAAGTAAAAACCTTCAAGAACAGGAAATTTGTTAAGAAATTAGTTGATCATCCTCCATTTTGCTATTGTTACAGAGAAACATGTTTAAAGCGTGATTTTGATGTGTGGTGTACATATTAAGAGGCATGGTCTATAAAACAGCACTACATATCTTTATTTTCAACCTTAGAGGCATATATTAAGATGTTGATCAGTATATTGTTGGTAGTGTTAAAATGGATTGGTACTGGTGTTGATGGTACTGGAGGAATGGGATTTTGGAGTGAATTAGAGTTGCAGAATGGTTGAGGTGCAACATCCTGAAACTGTGTGGATATCTGTAGAGAATTAATGAAGATAGGCTACTTGATGTGTTTCGGTGAGAGGTAATTAAAAGAATCTTCTTTTGGTTATGAGTGAGCGTGTTCATGCGAAAAAAGTAAGCGCTAGACATCAATTTGAGTTAGGAAAAGAATGGAATAATATTCAGTGACATGAATGGAGGGGAAGATATTATGGGGATAAAATATTATTCAGTATCAGTTTACTCAAACCTAATAAAACTAACTCTGATCACATATAGCTTGAGTAAATACTAAACTTGCTCATGCATTTCCTCCTTTCCAGATTCTTCAACAAACCCATGAATATCTACTGCGAGTTCATTCCGCAGTTGCTGTTCTTGGTGTGTCTATTTGTATACCTGGTACTACTTGTTTTCCATAAGTGGGTATGGTATGGTGCTGGAGGAGATCCAGCTTCCTCACCTAGCTGTGCCCCTTCCATCCTCATAACCTTCATCAATATGGTGAGTATCAGACCAGTCAAGCATATCTAACAAGATAAAGTATGTATTTACTTCTCTGAAGAGATTAAATGTAATGAAGACGTGATGTCTGAGGAATTTTTGTGGACTAACACTCATGGACAGAGTGAGAAATGAGGTGATGCGAAGGAGAACTGGCGTTATGAGAGTTGGCTGGTCGAGCAGAGAAGTGTGTGTTGAGGTGGTTTGGACACATTGAGAGAATGGAAGAGGAACAGTTGGTGAAGAGAATAGTAGGATCTGATGTGAGAGATGTGTGGTTGAGAGGAAGGCCATGAATGGGATGGATGGACAGTTAACATAATGTAATAAAGGTATTAAATTTTTTTTTAGCAAAACAACAGGTGACAGTCACATGCAAATAGGCAACTTTTCCTGTAGATTAAATCAAGGCTTGTTACATTAATTGTGTGTAAATACTAACTTCAATTACATGGGAATAATGTAGGTATCCAAGTTAATCCTACTCCTTATAAAATGTCTGTTAGGGAGAAACATGAAAAAAGGATGTAAAGAAATGCTTGCAAAATCAATGGTTCAATCCAATGGAACCATTTAGGATGATATCTACAAGGGCACTTAATCAGAAAGACACTGAGAATGGAATCAGAATTAAAGAACAGCACTCCTTTCCTCTTTATCCTTAATTAATTATATGCACCTTCGATTCATAAATGACTGTAATATAGGATATTTTTTGCTGTTGTATTTCACTACTGTGAATTGCTTTTGTCAGATTCCATATCTTAAAATGTACTCTCAGGTACTAGTAAAAGGATACCAAGAACCAGAACCAGGATCACCATGCTCCCCTTATATGTTTGGTGGTCAGTTTGGGATACAACGTTTCCTACTGGTCGTGGCACTCATATGTGTGCCCTGGATGCTGTGTGCTAAGCCATTCCTCCTTTATCGTACCAACAAACAAAAGCAACTGGTAAGTGAAAACTTTGTTTCAACTTCTGCTTTAGCTTCTAGAGGAAATGTTAAAGATTGCTAAGGGAAACAATAGAATTAATGGAAGTTATTTTTTTTCATAAAACTTTTCAATATCCAAAGCATTCAGGGGTGACACTATAGAAAAAGCAGAATGATAGTTGTAAGGACAGATTCTTTATGCAACTTTACATTATAATGCATGTAACCCTGTATTTTTCTATAGCAGAAAGGATTGTGTACAAAAGACATTCTTTGTTTTATAGGTTATGCAAGCCAATGGAGGAGAGGGAGTGATGGAGGAGGGGAGTACTGGTGCCGGTGGAGGCACTGCAGAGGTGGTAGAGGAACACACAGATATGTCAGAAGTGATGATACATCAGGGCATACACACCATTGAATATGTTTTAGGCAGTGTCTCCCACACAGCCTCCTACCTGCGTTTATGGGCACTGTCACTCGCCCATGCACGTAAGTACATTAAAGATGTTCCTTAAGTTTGACAATTTAGTGTATTCCATAAGAACAGCTTAGTTGTATTCACTAGGAATTTATCTTGCATTTTTTAAATTATACTGCAAGTTTGTCAAGTAGAAAATTAATGGATTTTCCCTCTTCACTACCTGCTTTATCCCTGTACATTCCTTTTAGTGCTTTCTTTATTTCACTTGTGTTAAATAGCGTGCAGTGCTCATTGGAGTCTTCACTTTGACGATTGTTATTACTATACAGTTTTCTATATAATTCATAATTCTTCCTCTACTTTGATCACCTTTCTTCTACTATTTGTAATCTCACCTTTTTTGTCTTAGAGCATACAGCTGCATTTTGCCCATGTCAAGTTTTCTCTTTCTTATCTTTATACTCGTGCCCTTGTTCACAGTTTCTTCAATCTCATTCATGTTATAATTTTGAAAGTCCTTAGTTTATCTCTTTATTTATGTTTTTAGTCAGTTCAGCCACTTCTATTTTGTCTCGTGTTATTTTTTTATTATCGTTCTGTTACGTAGTCTTATGAGGTCTTTGGTGACAGTTGAGTTTTCTGCTTGTTTTTCTTGGTTGCCTTACCCCATATTTCTAGTGCTGATTCAAAAAATATATTTGTTTGTCATTTATACCCTGTATGTTTAACGTTTAAGCCTTGTGGTAAGGGCTACAAGAATTCTACCACTGTAATACCTGCAGTTCATAAAATGCAACAAAAGGGACAGAGTGAGGGATCTGAGAAGCCACTCCTCTTTATACTCTCCTACAAAAGACAAGGTGCAGAGGAAGAGGGGAGAGTAATGTCTCCACAAACCCTAGTGTGCCTTGTCTTGGCTACCTCCCTTTAAGGTGTGTCCACACGGGCGAACAATGTTCGACAGACAAACATTATTACCATATCATAGGCGAAGCAAGATGACGTCATAAGCGTTGAATCAATGGAAGTAGATCTGGCAACAAAAAGTGGTACCAGATGAGGTTGTATACCACTGTTTTTACTCACAAGGCAAATACCGGCAGACCATGTTCGAAGGTGATGTCCGCTGGCAACACACACATATTCAAGTCAGTGTGTAGATCTGTTAACCAAGTTGCTTAGTTCACCGTGTGCCTGGCAACATCGTATACTTCGGACCACGCCTCACAGCAGTGTCTGAAGTTCTGATACTACGAACACGGGCAATGTCCGGTACACCTCTTGGTGTTCGCTTCTGACGTCATGAGCGAACCTTTCCGTTTTCCATTGTGAATTGGTAACAATGTTTGTCTGTCGAACATTGTTCGACCGTGTGGACACACCTTTAAGGGAATAGCAGCCTAGTATATAGATAGATATATGTTTTTGAGAGCATTGGCTAGTCGAGCAAGGCAGAGTTTGTTGTGGTTTGGATACAGAGAGAATGGAGTAGGAACAGTTGGTAAAGAGAATAGTATGATCCAATATAAGAGGTAGGAGGTTGAGAGGAAGGTCACAATCAGGATGGAACTGTGTTAAAAAAGCATAGAATGAAAGAGGAATGTCTGTGGAGTAAGGTAGTATGATTGTACATGATTGAACTTCGAATGGAGAGCAGTGTTGAATGCATGATTAATGATGCGGCCTTGTCTGGTGTCTGGTGTGACTCTTGGATCATATGATGGGTAAACCTTTAAACTCTGTTGTGGATTTGACTTCCACCATCGGCCACACGTACATGACTGACCTGACGTGCAGTTTTTGGGCAGTGTACTTTTCTTCTATGAGAGCCTAGGGGCTAAGTGAGAGGAGTGTATATGTATGGGTGTGTGTATGTGTGCCTTCTTCTCTTTCTCCAGGGCAGCTGATAGGTACACTCATAATGTTTGTTATTTCCCCAAATTTTTATACTTAGAAATATTTTTAATCACCTTATCAAATAATATTGCCCTACCCTAATTTTCGAAAATATCAATTGGAAATCAATAATAATATCGAAGTATTAATCCTTTAGAAAAATTGTGGTAACAAATAAACATGTATCAGTGATGGCTTAAGTCAAAGATATAAATAACTTTTGAACATAGCCTACTATTTCTACATCACTTGTCATGCATTGTGTCAAAAAAAAAAAGACCTAGTTGAAAAATTAGGCTTAGGAGGACTGTAAAACCGATGTTGTTATCGTATCCGAAGACAGTTCCCTTAAACCCTCACATTTTTCCTGAACTTCATAGCTCTCTCCTATAATCATATAAATACATATAAATTTCATTATGGAGTCATCAAGGAACTAGTGTATCAAACAGAGGTGTTTAGGTGCTAGCCTAGTACCAGTAATCTTTACCCCAAAGACCTACAAAAACCTAACCATCACTGGGTGATTTTTTAAGAAAAAAGTGTCTTGTATGGCAGAAAATACGGTATATTACTGAAAAAATAAAGAATAAAGCAGACAGTGGATATGCATGACGTCTGCAGTGGCTGCTCCACTGAGCATCCACCTCCCAATGAACTTAATGATTCTTTCTTGATTTTTGCACATGTTTGTGACATATGGGGAGGCGGTGGTACAGTGGTCTAGCGCTCGGATATGCCAGCCTAGGGTCCCGGGTTCGAAACCTCATTATTCGCTGACCGCTTTTCATTCTTTGATATCACTGCCGAGTGGCCAAAGACTAACCAAATTGCTGCCATACTGTCCTCAGATGGGACTTACAATGTTTATATGCATCTGAGGCTGTAGTAGCAATTGGCCTCGCATGTTCTCAACATATTCAAGAGAGAACGTAAACATTTGAGGCATCACTATAAAAATCTGAAAAACCTACGTCCAATAACAGGCGAGGAAAGTCCATTTGTGCCTCCATAAGCCTACTGGCACCAACGGTTAATGATATTTAAAAAATATATATATATATATATATATATATATATATATATATATATATATATATATATATATATATATATATATATATAAATAAATTTATTGCAAACAGTAAAATGGTATAATCTTTGCAGTATACAATTGGCCTTTATCATATTTTGTTCTATATCCTGTACGAGATATATAAATAGGATGCTCCGTTCAAAAATCATATTTTACCCTTGACTTAAGCTATTGCTGAATCATGTTTATTTGTTTCTACAATTTTTCTGAAGAGCTAATGTTTTGATATTAATATGGTTTTCCAATTGCTATTTTTGAAACTGCTTTGATATTATTATGGTTTTCCAATTGCTATTTTTTAAACTCTGCGTAAGGCAATGCTAATTTATAGGGTGTTTAAAAATATTCTAGGTATAAAAATTGGGTTTAAAAGAACATGCACATTATGAGTGCACCAATCAACTGTCCTATGGAAAAGGAAGGAGGCAGCATGTTTGGCTTCTAGATCAGCTGAGTCTCCAACGACTATAGTTGTGAGTCCTTGTTCTGGATTCTAATCCAGAATTCATCCTACTTCTCTTTGACTGTAAAGATATTTGGCCTCTTCATTCTTTGTAGGTTCAAACATACACATACACACCGTATGAAGAAAGAACTTCAAAGATGAAATTCACAACTCTTGAGAAAAGAAAAAGAAAGGAGACACTTTATAGCAGTGTATATAGAGCCTCAAAAGGTCTGGAAAAAATTGAGATCTGTTTGTGTGGGACAACAAAAATACAAGAGAACATTAGAAGAAACTGAAAAAGACTACATGCGAGAGAAAAAAATACAGCTTCCCATATAGAAGCCTGGAATAAACTTGATGCAGAAGTGATTATTGCAAGAAATAATAATGATTTCAAAAGCAAACTGAATAATAGTAGATTTGAAGATGGGATAGTACGAGCATAGCTCTTTTCCTGTATGTTACTATTAGGTAAATATACACACACGTCAATACTGATGTATAGGGAAGTAGATTAGTATACTTGAAGTAATTTTTCACTAATTTTCCCCGCTTTATTTAAGTTGCTGATGTTTTGAATGTCGGATAAACAAGATTTTATTGTTCAGTTTATACCGAACAAACACTACATAGAATTAGGTCCTAGAACCAATTAGACTTGTTATCATTCAAATACACTTCTGGACATGCAATAAATGTATACTTTCCTTGCTTGATTATCATGCATATGTGACTCAATTAGTGAAATTTCACTTATTTGATTTAATTGATAATTGAGTTGCAACAAAATTGCACTTCCCAATTACAGACAGATCTTCAAAACAATTTTGATAATTTAGTTACAAGATTTTGTCTGACTCCTGTAAAGGAGTTTCCACATCAAATATAATAGTTTTTCATGAATTTGCTGTTATGTTCACTCAATTTCACTCAATCTTATAACTCTCTTCTATCTTGAGAAAATTATAATAAAAGAATTTATCTTACTATAGAAAGTGGTTCTCAAATGTCAAAAATATTTTTTTTCAAGAAGCGTTTTAAAGTTTACGCAGCTGAAACCACAAGTTAATGACAAAATATAAGTGTTAGCCATAGAATCTGAGAAAACAAGGCATTGTGCTGTAAAAGAAATATAATATATGTATTATATAATTGTAATTGTGGTTGGGACAAGAGTTTTCATAAAAATGTGCATGAAAACTCGACTATAGTCAATACAATACATACATCTAACCTTTCTTCAACACTTGTTGCGGTGTCTCTTCCATCTTGTATATTTTCTCCATCTTCCTCTGACCACCGTATTTTTGCCACTGCTATTGCTGTAATAGCTTTCTTTATCATTGAAGAAAAAAAAATCTTAGGCATTCTGTGTGTGCTGCTGAGAAGCTCAGTGTGAAGACAGACAGAGTGAACATCCAGCAGACAGAATTTGAAGATTAATTGAAAGATTAATTGTAAATTATTTCTGGGTTGGCCTGGAATAGACGAACAGTCAATAGCAGAGAAAGTTGGGAGAAACCTTTGTTCTGCATTGAACTCATGCAGGCTGATGATGATGATGTTCATAATATTTTCTATATTTTTTCTTTATTTTCAAAATCTCCATTAATTGATAATAAGTAATAAGTTTCCTTATGTTGGCAGAGTTGAGTGAGGTCCTTTGGGGAATGGTGCTTCGGATTGGCCTCACCATAGGAGGAGAGGGCGGTGCAGGAGGGATCTGCATGTATTTAATGTTTGCCTTCTGGGCTACACTAACTGTGGCCATCCTGGTTTTGATGGAGGGCCTTTCCGCCTTCCTCCACACCCTCAGACTGCACTGGTAAGTTCCTTAGCCACAGTAATACCGGATAACTGCAGGACAAATCCAATATAATGGTGGAAACAGAGAGAGAGAGAGAGAGAGAGAGAGAGAGAACTTGCAATGCTTTTTATCAAATGTTTGCAAACCTGTTCCATACTTGGAAAAAATAATAATAATAATTCACAAGAAAGGAGACATGAAAGACAAAAAAAACTACCGTCCAATAAGTCTATCGTCTGTAGTAAACAATCTTTTTACAAAAGTGCTCACGAATAGGATTACTGCAACGCTGGACTCAAACCAGTCAAAAGAGCAAGCATGTTATTCAACAACTGATCACATCCATTTCATTAATCAAGTACCTAGTTCCCCTCCATGGGATCTATCTTGACGTGGTGGGGGGGCTTGCGTGTCCGTCAGGGCCGACAAGATGATCCCGACCGTAGGCTGGTGTGGGTCACCGGTGCCGCCCGCCAGGGGGATCGCCCGTTGTTGGCTGGAGGGTGCCTGGGCTGGTAGGCATCGAGGCCGGGGTCTTTGCTCGCCGCTGCGGAGCAAACTTTCGGTGCCACAAGGGCTACCTTTTAAACCGGGTAGTCCTGTGGGGGACGAGGTACCCCGTCCCCGGCGGCAGCGCTCGGCCCCTTTTGCCGATCCAGTAGGCGGTTTACCCATGACCCCCAATGCCATTCTTACAAATTCATATCAGTTTAAGGATCAGAAAATTTCACTTTGCCCCCCTCGAGTGGTACCCGACCAGTCCCTCGAGGCCTCTGCTGCTGGTTGCCCCCCCCCCCCCTGATGCCTCTGCCTGCCCAATGGACCTGGTCTCAACTTCTCTGCCTGTTCCTCAGACACCTACTACTATATCACCTCCTACTCCCCCTACTCTCCCTTGTACTCTTGCCCCCTCCACAGCTTCTCATACTACTCCATCCTATGCCCCACCTCCCGGGTCTTCTCTCCCTCCTGCTACCACCATCCCGCCTCCCCAATTGTTCCTCATCCTTCTCTACCACTACCATGGCCTCTATTCGCACCCCTATAGTCTCCTCATCTCACCTGCCCCCTGTTCCTCCTTCTACCGTCCCTATTTCCAGCGCCCCTTCTACTGCCCCTCTTCCCTCCCATGTCTACCGCTGTCCCGACTCTCTTCCACTCCTACCGCTCCTCCAGCCTCCCTCCCCGTCACATCTACATCATCCTCTATTACTACCTTAGCTCCCTATGTCCCCTCTTCCTCTACGAAGACGACGGCACAGCCCCGGACAAGTTCCTCTCGTGGCGCGCCTCGCCCCTCTGCCTATGACCTCTTCTTTGCCCCTGCCCACTGGGATCGCTTCTTTACTATTCCCCCCACCGCTCCCTTCGCTGAGAATACCCTCCACTTTCAATGCTGCTTACAGGAACATGTGGGCAAAGTCCACTTCCAGACCCGACCTGACCGTTCTCGCCTGGTACGTGTGGAGTCTGAGACTCAGTCTCAGGCCATGGCCAACTTGTTGGCCCCATCCAGTGATCCCTTCTGTGCGACCCCTGACGACCGTCTCAACACATGCACTGGCACTGTCTCCATCTCCTCTCAAGACTGCCCTATTGATGACAAGGTTTGGTCAGACTGTCATACTAACCTTCTCGACCTATTCAGCGAGTATGACGCTGTCAACGTCCGCTGTTACACCTTGTCTCCCCGAGGTCGCCAGAAAAATCCCACCAATGTTGCTCGGATCTCCTTTAAGCGCCACAAACTTCCTACCCATGTTTACGTTGGGGGCATCATGCTCCCCGTCCGGCCTTATGTTCCTCCACCTCGCCAGTGCCGAAACTGTTGGCGATTTGGACACCCGGAAAAACACTGCCGCTCTGCTCTCCGCTGCCCTTTGTGTGGCTTTACCCACACCCGCGATCAGTGCCCTGCTACTACCCAGCACTGCTGCAATTGTGGTGGCCCTCATAATGCTCTCTACCGCGGCTGCCCAGCTTATATAAGTTTGAGGCCGAGGTCGCTGGTATTCGCTTCCGTGGTGGTCTCACATTACGTGAGGCACGTCAGGAAGCTTGTCGCCTAGGCTTCACCCCTTCTTTTCGCTGCCTCTGCCTCTCACTCTCCAGCCACGTCCTCTTCTTCCCGCCCCGGTCCTCGGCCCCCCTCCCCTATTCCCCCTTCCACCCATCCCTCTCCTCTACCTCCTTCCTCTTCCTTCTCCCCCTCACCCCCTCCATCCTCCATCTCCTGCTCTAATTCTTTTGCTGTCCTTGACCATGATACTCCTACCTCCACCACCACCTGTACTCCTGCTCCTCCCTCTCCACACCCCCAGCGCTCCCACTCTACCAAGCGACAACACCACTCTGAAGCTTTGGTCTCCCCTCCCTCACCAATCCCCTCTCCACCTCTCTAAAAAGATTCGCCCTGCACCTTCCTCTCCCGCTCCTTCCGAGGGTGATACCCTTGATGCCATCATCGCGTTCGTAAAGAACACGGCTCCCTTATCCTCCCCTCCTACTTCCTTGCCCCCTTCCCTCCCGCACCTCCTATCCAGTTCGTGGCTTCTGTTCACCAAACTCCCAAGCACCTCCCTCCTACCCCGACTTCCCCTCCTCCACCTTCTTCCTCTGCTGTCTCCTCTTCCCGACCCCTCCTCCAGCCCCCTTCTCCCCCCCTGCCCCCGGCTCTCCGCCCTCTTCCCCTTCCCCGCTTTACTCCCCCCTCCCCCCCTCGTCTTACCCTGCCTGTTCTTCGGTGCAGTCCCCTTCGTCTGCCCCTCCTCCTCCTTCCTCTGCTGCCCGATCTCTCCTCTCTCTTCCCCTACCGCCTGGTTACTCCCGTACCGATCTCCTCTCTCAATCTTCTCCCTCTCCCCCTACCTCGCCCGCTCCTGAACCTCTTCCTTCTTCCTTGCCTCTTATGGATATGGACCCCAGTCCTTTACCTCCTGCAAACGCTCCTCCCTCAGCTACCCCCATTCCAAGTCTTATTCCCTACTGATCATGTCTCTCCGTGCCGTCAACGTCCTTCATCTGATCTAACCCCTACCCGACCCTCCCCCCCCACTTAGCTCTGCTACCCAACCCTACTACACCAATAGTGCCATATGGCCTTTGTTGCCTGGCACATTTACCCCCCCCACATTACAATTAATCAAGTAGTTGAAAAATATGCAGAATACTATAAGCCACTTTGCATGACTTTCATACACTATGAAAATGCCTTTAACTTAGTGAAAACCTCAGCAGTTATGGAAGCACTCAGGAGACAGGTGGTAAAGGAAATATATGTGAAGATATCTATAAGGAAAGCACTGCCAATATAAACCTACATAAGTCAACAATATAATACCAATATAGATACTGTTCACAGTGGTTTTAGAGTTAGTTTTTTTAAGAACTTGAAATGGGAGAAGTCAAGAATTCAGATAAATGGAGAATATCTAAATAATCTTAGATTTGCTGATGAGCGTATCAACTAATGAACTACAGCAGTTGTACAAAGAAAGCTATAAAGTGGGTTTAAAGATGAATATGAAGAACACTAAGGTGATGTTCAACAATTACATACTGAACCATGAAATTGCAATAGATGATGAAGTAATATAATGTGTCCAGGAATATATTTACCTAGGACAGAAAATTGCTGCATGTCCAGAAATCAAAAGAAGAGTAGCAATAGGATGGACTTTTTTTGGTAAACAACACAATGTTATGAAAAGTAATCTCCCATTATCACTGGAGAAAAGTATTTAATCAATGCATTCTATCTGTTCTAACCTATGGATCAGAAACCTTAAGTCTTACGAAGGTCCTGGAATGAAAACTGTCCAAAGGGGAACGGACAGAATATTTGCTTGACATAACCTGGAAAGAGAGCATCATGGATTAGACCAAAGTTGAAGTTGAAGACATTGTAAGCACAATTAAAAGAAAAAAAGTGGATATGGGCAGGACACATCATGTGACGAACATATAATAGATAAACTGTTAGAGTAACAGAATAACCCAAGGATGGTAAAAGAAGGCAGGGCAGACAGAGAACTGAATTGAGAGGTGAGATAGAAGGTTTAGTTGGAGTAACCTGGAATAGACAGGCAGCTGATAGAGATGAGTGGAGAAGGTTGGGGGGAAACCCTTGTCCTGCAGTGGACTCACAGAGGATGATGATTATGTTTGGTATTTGTATGTGTATCTTTGCAGAATTATGGTAATTATTTTTAAGTGAGTTTGATCTACCACCTCAAATCACATAAGAGAAAAAATAACAGATTCAATGAACTTAGTGTTTTATTTAATAGTTTTATCAGTTATTAATGATGCCAAATATCTTAGTTCATATCTCTGCTGTGGTTAATGGAAAATTTTATTTAAGTTAAAGGAACAGCTCGGATCAGTTAATTAAATTACGTTCCATCAAACTGGTTTTATAGTGCATTTTGCAATATATCTTTCAGTCTTCAAAATAATTATTTTTTTCCTCTTTTCCAGGGTCGAATTCCAAAGCAAATTCTATAGCGGCACAGGCTATCCATTTGTTCCATTTGCCTTTGAGACCATCCTTGATCAGGCAGAAAATACTGTTGCAGAACAATAAAAGTGAATTACTAGTCTGTGAGTACGTTAGCTTTATGGTTCTAGATAAAATCACTCCTCAGTATTCAAATACTTTTAGAAATCGTAACTGGTCGTTATAAATATCATGTGATAAATTCTCAGATCAGTAGTTCTTACTCTAAATGTGTTACATATATTATGAAGATTACCTGTAAAGCTAAGCATAATCAAGGTATTTTATGCACCAATGTTACTCAGGTGCAGTATTTAAATAATTCTTAAACTGAGGACTTCATCTTTCCTTTTATTAGAAATACCATCAATGTTTGAAAGTACGTGTATGCTTGTGTATGTAATCTCATTTCATATATAGTTTTTAGATTTAATATTCCTTAATTCGTGTTCATTTCGGATTTTCCTTCTTTACTGTTTATCTTGGCTTATTAGAAGACTATTGCAGCCTAATAAAGATCTCGCAAAACTAATTGTCTTATACCCATGATAAAATGCAATCTTATAATCCTGTGATGAACATTAAGTCCAACACTGTACCAACAAGTTATTTGTTCTGGTGATGCTGTCCAATGATTGGCTTCAATATTACTATTTTGTTTTTGAATGGCACACAATGATGCTGAAATTTTAATATTATCTTTAAATCATAATCTAAATAAATAACATGATCTATAAATTTTAATGTGGGGACTTTCTTAATTTGCACCTCCCTTAAAATGTATCATGGTACATTATGCACCAAGGTGCATCAAAATGTTATTGTTGTGTTTGTTAGGAATATACCTCAAGGGAGTCCCCACTTTAAAATTTAAAGTAAAATTATTTCAATTTGGATTTAAAGGTAATGTTGAAGGATAAAATTACCACTGATACCACAATGTAGTTTCAAATTAAAACAATAACCTGATGAAAAATTGTGTGGCACATGTATGAGCATAGCAGTAACATTTCTTAATAATTTAAGGATTAATCAAGACCTACATCATTGCCAGTTCTTGAATGATGTATTCATTGGTACAGAAGTGCTGTGGTTAATATATCACAGTACCAAACATGAGAAATCATACTTAAACAGCTGTTTGCAGAGGCTAGTTTACCCCCATTGTTAGGCCAGTCTTGCCGTCCTCCCCCATCCACCCCACCATTAATTATGGGGAATTGTCTAATACAGCAAAGTTGGCCTAAAACTATTTTTTCATTAAAAGTTTTGGGTAGTCTTATATAAGCCGAGATGTATGGTATCTTTTCTCCTTTCAAGTGGATGTTTAAAATTGTCAACCAACTAGTATGAAAATAACGTACATATTTCAAGCATGTTAAAAGTTAGCATATTTAAGTGTAATTAACCATCTTTGGAAATATAGTAGGATGTGAAAGTGTCCGAATAAAATGCAATGATCATTAGATGCATTAGCCACCACTGAAGCAAATCTGTTGAATAAAAGAAAAGTAGGTGGTAAAATTATGAAATAATAAACAACACTACTTTGATGCATCAATTTCTAATAGACAAGACTTGCAAGGCAGAAAACTGATATGTAAAATTCTCCTTCCACAAATCATTGCTCTGTTCACCATATTTTAATTAATTGCACGTTAAGCTGTTGACAGTATTATTTTGTTATTTTGTTCCCTTCTCTCTATTGAAATTAAATTATTAGAAACCAGTTATTATAATATGTATGCATGTGATTATTATGTATACTATACTTTATTTATTTAGATCATCTATATTGAAGTTATTTATCATGTTGAGCGATCTATATTCAGGTTTTACTAACTCCAAAGAGTAACCATATATTCATTTAGTACAATTCCTTGTGTTGAGTAGGTTATTGTCTGTATTCTGACAGTGAAACTTGTCAGATATAGCACACATTTTGCATTGCAACTTTATAGTTGCACTTTACGTGATCACATATGTACTTTAATTTTGTATTTTTCATTGTCGCTGTCACTAGTTTTCCAAGGATTGCTCAACTACTACTTAGCAAAACACATTCCTTCAAAATATGCCAAAAGAATCAAATTGATCTTGCAAGATAGATACAGTATTACAAATGATGTCACTGGGGATTTTGTAACTTGTCAGTTATAAAATCCATATATTATAACACAAATTACAACCTCATCCTGAACATATATTACCTTTCATACTGGTTACAATAAAAAAAATTCACAGACTTGCTTGCCAGTGTGGAATTTTTCAGTTTCATCTTCAGCAAAATGAAAATATTGTAATGCAGTAATAAATGGTCAAAATATAAAACTTATGCAATTTCAACAATAAAATCATTATCAAGACCATAACAATTTTGGGGATCTTTCAACTATTGCTCTCTAGTCAAAAGTTGTCCCACCTTTAATCTACTAACTGACATTAAAACATTGTTTGTATGGATGTTACTAAATCTCCTTTAATTTTTTCTTTGAGAATATTATGTAATTTTTAATGATTTATAAAGCAACTATGACAGTAACGGTGGTATAAGTTTGTTTGAAAGTTTTGCAACTACTATATTGTTAAAAACTATCTCACATGGAAATTGATACTGTTTAGTGACTCCAATTATAGGCCATGCTTGAAAATGACTATAATTATGATTATGATTTATCTTTTTTGTTTTTTAATATTATTTTTTAGCTCAGCAGTCAAGAAAACATGCAATGGAGATGAGTTATATAAGAGAGCACGTGATCTGTTCAGATTGGATGGAGAGAGCAATGAGAGTGTTTGAGAACTTTGGCAAAGTGCAACAACAAAGAGAATAAATTATAGAGTGGTTAAATGGGTAAAGTGTGATACATTGAGTTGGTCTGGACATGTGGTGAGAATGAATTAGTGATTCTGTTAAGAGTGTAAGTGAGTAAAGTTAAAGATCGAAATGTGAGAGAGAAGCCACTAGTGAAGTGGATAAACAATGGATGAGTATTAGAGGAAGGGAGATTACAGGCAGGGCTTTGATCATGGCGTGAAGGAATGACATAACGGAAAGATGGATGCCCACCACTTTGAGGGAGGTTCCTAGAGGGGGATGAGGCATCAGAAGTATAGATAGATACATAGATAAAAAGTTTATTTATAATTTCATTAGGAAAGGCAAGAATAATTAGATACTCCTGTGTAACCCTGAAGGCACTGAAACCTCTTATTTATAATTAATATATTTTTAGATAAGATTGTTTATATATATATATATATATATATATATATATATATATATATATATATATATATATATATATATATACATATATACATATACATATATATATATATATATGTGTGTGTGTGTGTGACAGAAAAAGTTATTCAGTAATTGAAGATAGTTCTTAAATGCCCCCCATGTTACAACTATAGCAGAAATACTCCCAGACTACCTTTACGCATCCTTATTCATCAAGCAATTTTTGAACCATAGAGCACCGTTTTCAGGAAATACATAGAAGGATATAGAAATAGTTATGGTTCTAAGAGAAAATCAATCCTATTTCCCATGTATTTTCATTGTTTCACATTTATAATAGTTAGAGCTATGTGATTGGTTTGCAACCTGCACATATGTACTCATCATCTTTCTAAGTCCCATTTAGTAGTTGGTGGCCACAGACAACCTATGACTTTTCTGCTTTAGTTATCCTCTATCACTTGCAAATATATATATATATATATATATATATATATATATATATATATATATATATATATATATATATATATATATATATATATATAATATATGTGCAAGTGTAAGATGGCTAGTTACTGCTACTTATTGCATAATTTACATAATTCAAAGAGCTGTATGGTAATAATTCATGTAAGGGTATGTAAATTTATGCAAAGAATAGAAAATATAGCATTTAAATCATGGATACCTATCCTATCACATCACTCAAAGGGAACTAAAGGACTTTACAAGAGGTAACTTAAGTCCATGAGTTATCTTGGGCACAGTAACAAAAAAATGGACCTACCATGAAAATATATTCCTTTGGCTTCTTAGTTTTTATATTGTTACTCTATGGTAAACCTGGATTACGTATCTCTGAAACCACACACTTAAGTGTGTTCTTACTGTCGCCTGTCTGCAAACCCTTAAACCAGTTCTATGTAAAAACACAAACACCATGTGTAAAGTTTAGTACGAGTTGAATCATGTGTTTTTTCTGGCAAAAGTAAGGAATGGTCTCAAAAATTTAGGGAACCTATCTAAATTTTATTTTCAACATTTATGGTGATGATGTTCGATCTAGTGTTAGTAAAACGTTGTCTCTGATATATGTGAATTGTGAAACTTGGAA
The DNA here is from genome assembly GCA_036785275.1 of Cancer borealis. NCBI lineage: Eukaryota > Metazoa > Arthropoda > Malacostraca > Decapoda > Cancridae > Cancer > Cancer borealis. Next base: position 93,220 of record JAXIVD010000324.1, on the reverse strand, counting down.
ATTGGTCTGTTGTAGTGTTGAAAAACTAAATCTGCATGCATATGTAAAATATTTTTAAATGGAATTAAATAATTTATTAATCTTTGTAACTAAGTTATCTGCCTAGTCATTTAGTTCAACTACATAAATATCAGTTAGAAATGTTTTGGTTTTATTTACCTAGTAATATAGTTCTGAAAGTGAGTCGAGTTAAGCGAAAGGGAGAAGCTTGAAGATAAATTAAATTCCTCTTCTACATCATCCAGGTGATGTAGAAGAGGAATGTCGCCTGTTTAAGAATATCCCGGTGAGGTGTATTTACCTAGTTGTAATATACAGGGCCTGAGCTACACTCGTGTGGTCATGTCTCCGTATCTACATTTATCTAGTTTTTTACTTTAGTTGATGTACATTCTTTGCCATTATCACCTATTTTTCAATCCATTCCAAGTACAGTAGAATTTCCCATCTAACGAATAATTGGTGCAAAAAACGCGTTAGATACGAATTTGTTAGATATAGATACATAAACTTATGGGGAAAATTGTAATTGATGCCAAAACTTCGGCAGTCTCTATTTTAACCTAATTTTGTCCTTTTGACTTATTTTGAGACCTAAAATACATACAAATCATAATATATTTATTATTAGAAGAATTAATAATACACTAACTTGTAAGAGAATAATGAGGTGAGTAGGTGAGACAACATATAGAGTATCTGAGGCAGGGAGGCGAGGCTACTGGGTAGAACCAGCACCGCGCACCTCCTCACCACCACAACCTCTGCCTCCCTCTCACACTTCCTCTGCCACCTTCTGTAGTTTCATCACCTTTTCTCCTTCTTGTATCTTCCTTTCAAGTTCAGCAAATCCAACAAAGTCGTAGCCATCGATCACACTGACTGCCTCGTCTTCAAGTTCCAACGGTGGTACGGTGTCGTCTTCCTTCTCACCTAGACTCTCCGTGGCTGCCTCTAGTGCACAGCATTTGTTCAAGAAGCCCGTGATGAATGTTTGCCGTTTATCATTCACTTTTTGCCCGTATGAGTCACTCAAATGTTGACGTAATTTTTGAATTAATAGCATCACCTGGTTGACCAGCCCTGAATCTGATTCTGTTGCACCCCACATAAACTCTTCCATATGGGCTAAGTCAGTTATCTTTTTCAACAGATACCGAGCTGATATTTTATTATGCTCTTCTTCACATTCCTGGCTTTCTTCCTCCTCAAGATTTACATCATCAACCATCTCTTCTGCTCACTGATTCTTTTTCCTCACGTTCTTCAAAATTTCCTTTCTCACCACTCCCCTCTCCGCTACCTAAGGCTAGGGCACACATCATGAGGCGTAACACACTGCCAGACACTCATTAGATGGGATGGAGGGTCAAAAAAAAGGTAATAATGAGACGACCACAATGGAAAACGGTTGAGAGATGGCGGAGCGGGACTGACAAAAGTGACCAGTGTTGCCAGTGATCCACGGGAAGTTTGAAATTTGATCACGGGTGCCCGCAACAATTGCCGTTAGATATGAATTTTGAATTGTTAGATTGGTGGGATAGAGCTTTAAAAGATCGTTAGATCCAAATGCGTTAGATAGGAAATTCTACTGTATCTATACTTTTTTGGGGGAAATTTAACTTGTCATTTAAGCAAATTCCTTTACCATTTTTTTCTTGTGTTCCCTTAAATTTCCAGCATCTCCTTTTCTTCTCAATATTAGAGCTTTCCTATCTGTTTCTTCCAGGTTGTTTATCAATTTATATATTGTAATTACATATCTTTCTTCAAGTGTGTTTAGTTGCATTTCTTTTAATCTTTCCTCATATATGAGACCTTCAATTCTGGCACCATCTTAGTTGCTATTCTCTGTATTCTTTCTAATTTCAACACATGCTTTTCTTGTGCGGGGACCATAGTACTTCTGCATATTCTAGTGTTGGTCAAATCATTGAAGTTAAAATTTTTCTCATCATATCTTTATCTAGGAAGTGAAAAGCCATCCGTATATTTCTTAGCATCATGAATGAATCACCAAGAATTATATCTATATGTTTCTCTGGTGATAAGTTATTATGTATTACCATTCCTAAATTTTTCTTTTTTTTCTATTGATATAATATTTTGTCCTAATTCATATGTCCATGAGGGTCTCATTACACTCTTTCCCATTTCCAATATGTGGCATTTTTTGCATTAAAATCCATTTCCCATGTCTTGCTCCATTGATATATTTTCTTTGTCATTCTGTAGCTCATTGCAATTCCTGTGATTTCTTATCTTTCTTAATAATTTTGCATTATCTGCAAATAGACTTATGTAACTGCTTACTCCTTCTGTCATGTCACTTACTTATATTGCAAACACTATCGATGTCAAAACTGATCCCTGTGGTATTCCACTTTTCACTTTCCTCCATTCTAATTGTTCACCTTTACTAATGTTCTTATTTTCCTTCCTTTCAGTTCCATCCAGTTTAACGTTTCTTTCAATTCTCCAACGTATTCTAACTTCCTTAGTAATCTCCTGTGCAGAACCTTATCAAATGTCTTTTCTAAATCTAAATAAATCTAAATATATGGAATCCACTCAGCCATCACGTTCTATCACTCGAGTAAAAAGTCAATAAATTGGTGACTTTCCTGTTCTGAATCAAAATTGTCTATGATATTATTCCTTCTCTTCTAAGTACTTAGTCCATTGTTTCTTGATGACTTTCTCACATATCTTGCATATTATGCTAATCAAAGACACTGGTCTATAATTAAGTGGTTCTTCTTTATTTCCATTCTTGAAAATAGGCATTACAGTATGAACGGTCATCTCGCGCATAATTGGTACTGGACTATCGGCCGCGAGATGAAAAACCGCAAAATTAACGATATTGAAATACATGTAAATAGTATAATTGGTTCTTAGGTATGGTACATAAGCTTCTTATAACTCCCATTAACCCTCCAAGAATACAAAATATTTTGCCGAAAATTCACACACACAAGGTTATGCATAATCTGTATGATAATAAATAAGATTGAACACACTCTGACTATTAATAAAGGTTCAAATATTATTCCACTTACGTTATGAGAGTCGTGACTGGCTTGAGTAGCCTGGCAGTGGTGGGGAGTAGTGGCTACTGTTGATTCAGGACAGTTAAACTTACGCATAATGTCACATGTTCTTGCACCACTGTTCATCATCTGAACCATTTCTTTCTTTTCCTGGAGTGTACATTTCCTGAGCTTCACCTCCTTGTGATAATCACGCTTCTCTCGTCCACCACGTTTTTCACCACAGTTTCCACCACGATTTCCACCACTACCACTCATAGAACTTCCACTAGAACGTTTTCACTAGAACACCAAAAGTAAATATGCTCCACAGCACAAAAAAATAACAATATTGTTGTTGACACAGCTCCTGCCATGACACAACCGACCCAAACCAACCATTCAACTGGCACACTGACCTATGCGCATGCGCGAGATGTTCGTTTGGCACCGCTAGATGGCAGAAGGCAGGAAATTTGAAATAGACGCAAGATGCTAAATTCACGAGACTATATTACGCGAGATGACCGTTCTTACTGTATGTCAGCTCTTTTCCATTCTTTTGGTACTTTTCCTGTTCTGAGAGAACACTCAATTATATAATGAATAGGCTCAGCCACTTCTTGTCTACACTAAGGGAAGTGGTAATACAGTGGTTAGCGTTTGGGCATGTGAACCTAGGGTCCCGAGTTCGAGTCTCGATATCCGCTGGCCACTTTTCTTTCTTTGGTATTACCACCGAGTGGCCAAAGATTACCCACATTGCTGCCATACTGTCCTCTGATGGGACTTACAATGTTATATGCATTTGAAGCTGTAGCAGCAATAGCCTCTCTTGTTCAATAGAGAACGTAAACATTCGAGGCATCACTATAAAAAATCTAAACCTACACCTGGTCCTATTGCGTTTTTCTCATGTAATTCCTTCATCATTTCCTATATCTCTTCTCTATTAATCTTGATTCACCACATCTCATTTTTTCTCTTTTGTCTGTGGTTTTTCAAATTCGGATTCTGTTGTACACTTTCTGAACATTTTTGTTCAGTATTTCACTAATTTTCTTCGGGTCCTCATTTACTTCCTTATTTTCCTTCAACCGAATTATGCTTTCTTTGATTTAATCTTCCATTAATAAATCTATAAAACACTGGTTATTCCTTACACTTGTCAATCATATCCTTTTCATATCTCTTCTTTTCTTCTCTCCTTACCCTTACATATTCATTCCTTGCTAGTTTATATTCTTCTTTGGTGGTGCAAGCAGTATTTTTTAAGTGACGCCTGTGGAGGTTCATGCCGCCCCTTGAAGTTCCCAATGCACTCGTAGTTGAGGACAGGGTTGAATAGCAGCATGTGGGTTTCTTCGGCCACTCGACAATAGCTTGAAAAATGGCCAAGTTCCAGCGGAATTCAAACTCGGGACACTGAGCCCACCACTATCGTGCTGTGACTCCTCGGTATGGTCTACTACATTGAAAGCAGTGGTATGGCTGGTCACAGGCATTCTTGTTTTTGTATGGGTGTGGCCCGGTGCAACATGAGCAACACACATTTAACCAGCAGATGCTGACAGTGTCCAATCCTTTGGCACCAAGGGCAATAAAGAAAGGGGAGTAGGAACAACTGCTGTAACCAAAGACCTCTGTAGCATCGTGTCCGCCCCTGTTGGGCATAATCATTACTGGCATTATTTCGCTGTCAGACATCCAGCAGATAATAAATTCTTACCAATTTAATTGGCTTAGATTTCACAATTTTCATAATTTTAAATATTGTGAATATTGAACTGGCCTAGCAAACTCTGAATTAGTAACATAGTAACATCAGCAAGACAGCTATCAGGCTGGTTACCCACTACACCGGCCTGTAGCTCTCTATCCTAACATCAATTAACACCTTAAAAGCTACAGTGAAAGTGGGGAACCTTACACAACTACTTGCTGTTCTCAATCAGAGAGAAAGATATGCTGACATGCTCCTAGGATGTTACATATCCCCAATGCTTTTATCTTGTATAATAAAATGCTTTGGTGAAGTCAAGATATATGACATCCACGTTATCACCATCCTGAATGTTCTGTGAAAGGCAGGAACAGCCTTTGCTGAAGCCATTTTGTCCCCCTATAGCTTCCATATAGCTGCCAAGTTTAGCTTAGATCAATTTTTCCACAATTTTCTATTGGGTGAGATGTTAGTAAGTACCACTGGTCTGTAATTCTTCACCAAGCCTCTACTATCCCCTTTATATATGGAAGTAATGAGGTCGGTTTTTAGCAATCAAGCCACGGAGCCAGTTCAGAAAGACATGTCACATAAAAGTTGTATTGGTAGTGCCAACTGGTGCTTGCAATTTTTCTGTAGCTGTGCATGAAAGCCACCTGGCCTTGTAGGTGTGTTTGGTGGTACCTTGTCAATGACAGCTGTTATGTCCTCATTTGTTATTGTCACTGATGTAAGCAGGTGGTCTGGCTCGTGGTGTTTTTTTTGGTTGACAATGTTCTGGCCATTATTTTGTGGGCTGATCCTTGAGAATCAAGGCAATTTGCGCTGATTCACTCAATTTCTCCATTGTCTTTCATAAGTGGGCCTATTGTTTCTTTCTTTCTGGTATAGGCATAGAAATATTTGGCTTACTTGGATGTCATACAATTAACTTTCTCTCAATTTCCTTCAGTTTTGGTGATAGTGAGGCTGTGGAGTGTCATTTTAAGCTTGACTCTTACTTTGGACCTCTTCTGCACAAGAACTTTCCTGTACCAAGGTATCTATTTTCTTACCTTACTGTTCTTATGTGCTTTTGGGGGTACATTATTTTTGCAGACTTCCAAACACCTTTCTAGGAAGATGTTGTGAGCATCACTTGTGTTTTTCTCTTTAAACAGTAACAACCACTCAGTTTCAAATGCTCTTCCTAGCTTGTCCCAGTCTATTTCATTGCTATTGAAATTTAAGTCACTGAGAGAGAAGGTTGTGTTCCACTCCAATGTTGACTGAGGTCTTGGAGATGCTGGGAGACTGTTGGTGGTGACTTTAATAGTGCAGTGGTCTGACATTGTGGTTTGGATGGTTTCCTAGGAGTGGACTAGTTCGAAGTTGTTGCTTAATAGCAGGTCCAAGGTGTTATTCCACCTGGTGGGATCCTAAATGAACTGTGTCCGATAACAGTTTTCAATGATGCATGTCAATTCCTTGGCTTGTCTTTTCTCCTCCCTGGATCCACCATTGATTTTCAAACATTGATTTTCTGAAACATTTTAGTCTGATGGTAAGCTCATTGCCAGGTAGAAATGGCTTCTACAACTCAGTGAAACCATGGTGGTTAAAGGTGATTAATTAATCCCCATGAACTAGGAAACTATAGACAATATAGTTATGCTAGGATTAAAGAAAGTGCTACCCCTCACCAACAAGCTGCCGTGAGCCAGGATTCAACTCATAACCTTTAGTACACGAGCTATTGAATTAAACTAAATATAAGGTCATACACCAAGGGAGAAATAATTGTCAGTATCAATATCACATGGACAACATGATGAAGAAAGAGAAAGACTTAGGGATACATGTCACTCCAAACCTGAATCCAACTTCAAGTTGCCAAGGTAGTAGGCAATGCTAACTCCATGTTAGGATTTATAAAGAGGACATGAACATACATGGATACAACGATGTTTCTTCCATTGTACAAATCCCTGATCAGATATTGGATAACTTTTTACTTCCACTCAAACCATAAAATTAGAATTTTATTTCCTTACATAATAAGGATACTAGAATATTTCCTTTAAATTAAGCCATGATAACACAAACACAATAACAAAGGAAAAGAATGGACATGATCCAAATATACACAATGTCTTGTCTTGTCTTGGGAATTTGATGGGCCACTACAGGCTGTGGTTCCACAGTGTGTAGTGCCCCAAAAGTGTAGATTGCAGATGAATCAGAGAATCAGATCCTGTGAAGTTGACCTGTCCTCTGGAGGAAGGTCCTGGTGTGTTTGAGTACTTCGAAGACCAAGCCAGGTATTGATGCAGCTAACAAGGAAAATTAATCTTTACTAATGCAGGATTTTTAAATAAATTGAACTAGTACATCTATTTGAAATTGTCACGAGCCCAAGTGTTAACATCTTTATAAACAAATATGACTGGTTCGAGACATAAAACAGGGAAGGAGCATCCTTCCCTGTCAACATAACGAGAGGAAGTACGGATGTGTGTGGTGTGATATATAGCGAGTGATCCTTCTGTTTTATCTAGCACAGGTAAAACAAGGCAATAAGGGATAAAAATATGGCATCAGGAGTAAAAGAAGACGACTGCAGAGTATGCAGGAAGCTGGTAAAAGAGGGTGGTAATGGCCTGAGCTGTGATTCGTGTGCTAACTGGTTCCATGCGGGATGTTAAAAAGTAAACAATGACCATTGTCAGTTTTTGACAAAATATAAATACCAGATGTGGTTTTGTAGAATGTGCAAGCCTGATATAAAGAAAGCAGTACTAAGTAAGGAAGTGATACACTTACGAAAACAACTACAAGACATCAATCAAGGCTGAAGTGATTTCAGGGATGAAACATGATTTAAAGAATGAGATCAAGGCTGAAGTGATTTCAGGGATGAAACATGATTTAAAGAATGAGATCAAAGCTGAAATGATTTCAGGGATGAAACATGATTTAAAGAATGAGATCAAGGTTGAAGTGATTTCAGAGATGATACATGATTTAAAGAATGAGATCAAGACTGAGTTAAGAGATAAGATAAAGACTGCCTTTGATAAAGAAAAAATGGTGAAAAGAACCATAAAGAAAGTGGTTGAACAGATGCACGAATACATGCGGGAACAAGATAGACAAAACAAGAAAAAAACCTTTAAGGGGGATGTAGGAAAGGTTCTTACAGTCAGTAGCCAGGATGTAACAAGAAGTAACGGATTCAAACTGAAAAAATGTAGATTTAGAAAAGAAATAGGCAGAAATTGGTTTACAAATACAGTGGTGAATGATTGGAACAGACTCAGTCATCAGGTAGTTAGTTCACAGACGATAGGGAGTTTTAAAAGAAGACTGGACGGCTTTATGGATGGGGATGAGAGGTAGGTAGGTAATAAGAGAGTATTAGAGTAACAGGAACTACCACATGTAGGGTCCCGGGCCTTTCATAGCTAGCTTCCTCATATTTTTATATTCTTATGTTCAACCTGGTAATTTACAATGTGCCCGAGTCCAGCCACCAGGACCCCCAGAAAAAACAGACACAGGATTTGGCCAAGACATTATTGAAATCTCTTTGGAGATAGAAGGCAGTGCCTATGGGGTGGTGAGTGTCGGTGACTAGAAAAAATCATGACAGACAACCGGAATAGGTCAGTCTTGTTAAAGATGACCAACGAGTATTAGAAATGGAAAATCTTTAGAAATGCAAAACTGAAATATGAAAGAGACCCTATTAAAAAGAGAGTAGAATTCCTCCACACCTTACACCACAACAAAGAGAGCATGACAAAGTTGAGGAATGAGCTGAGAAAACACAGAGACCGAGGTGAGACAGATCTCTACATAAAAAAACAGATTGTTGTGCAAAGCAGGAGGGCAAGAGAGAAAGTATATTAAGAAGCATAAAAGGCAAGGATAAGGGTAAAAGTTCATCGAGAGAACTATCATCATAATGAAGACAATATATATCACATCAAACTTCTTAATATTCAAGGCCTATCCAAGACAAAAGTAGTAGAAATAGAATGCCTAGTTTAAAACAAGGGCGATATCCTGTGCTTGACAGAAATGCAACACAAAACAGACAAAACAACCCTAAGTTATAGCATTACCAAACACATCCATATGAGATCAGAAAAGTACAAAAAAGGAGGCGGCCTCATGGTTATATATCAAACAGGCAGTGATATAGACTCAAGGAAAACGGATACCAAAAATAAAGATCTAGAGTTAAGGGATAGAATTAAGGATAAGGATATTCGGATACTTTTAGCTTATTTTTTAGTAGAACACAAACCAGAGGACAAACAAAGGAATTATCTTTTTATAAAGGCATTAACAAAGAAAATTGAGAAATGACAGAGGCATGATAATGAAGCACTAATACTGCTTGGAGACTTCAATGACCACACAGGTTATCTCAGGGAATAAAGGCTAGATAAAAATGGAAATTTCATTCTATATCTCATGACTGACCACGACTTGATACTATTAAATGATGACACCAGATGTGCAGAAACATACACTTGGAGCAGAGCCCAACAAAAAATTTTCATTGATTACATCCTGATGAATTAAGAAATGTTCAACATGCATACCTCTCTATATATTGATGAAAATCAGAAAAACATAGACATGTCTGATCACAACCTACTGACTCTAAACTTTACTATCAACAATAAAACACAAAATTATATAAAACATGGACAATGGGAACAAAGAGAATACCACACAACTGACAAAGAATAATTAACGCAATACAAAGACGAGCTAGAGACAAAAATCAAAAGCAGAGACATTACAATCACAAAGCTGAACACCGCTATAAGAGCAACAGCTGACCAAACACTATAACATACATACAAAAGAAGGCTAATCAAGCAACAGAGTGGACATCGTGGATGAATGATAATATCAGGCTACAAATAAAGAGAAGAAAGGATTGAATAGGAAAGTGAGGGGAGCTATGCAACCCACTGAAAGAGAAAGGATATGTACCACTTACTCGCAACAGAAAAAGAGGGTGCAACATCTAATAAAGGAAGAAATGTACAAGCATGAAATAAAGATTACCAATTAAAAGAAAAGACAAGAAATCTAACAAACTTTGGGAATCTATCAACAAATTAAAGGGAAGAAAACAAACAACAATTGAAACACTTGTCCTGTATAGACTTGATGTTAGTTAGTGAAGCACTGGAAAAAGATCTACAAAAAATCTAGGAGCAAAATACAGGAAGCCTGGACCCAAGAAATCAGAGAAGACTACACTAACAACCACAACCACAGTGCCACACACTTCAACATTGTTCAAGAACAAGGAATACAGATATACAGCTACCAAAGGGAACTAAGGGAGCATGTTGATATGTGCTTCCCTGCAAGTAACAAAATAAGACTTTCCCTACATTGACAACAGAAGAAGTAAAGCAGTGTTTAACAAAGCTGAAAAACAAAAACGCTTGTGGACCAGATAACCTTAACCAGAACTTTATAAAACATTGAAAGACAGTGAACAGCGTCTCCAGATATTAACAAAATGCTTCCAGAATATTATTGATAAAAAAATAAAGATCAAGGAATGAAAGCCACTGGCTGAAGATCTTCAACCCATTGCATTGACGGATATCTCCTATAAATTATTCATGTAAGTAAATGGGAAAAAGATAGAAGACCATATCAGTCATAATCATGAAAAGAGAAACTCAGTCAGGTTTCACAAAAGGCACCCAGATAGAAGATAACATTAATTCTCCAATACTGCATTGAACATTGCAACAAATTCAGAAAGCCACTAATCATAACATCCATAGACTACAGCAAGACTTTTGACTTGGTTAAAAGAGAACATTGTTAAAGCACTCATGCACTACAAAGTTCACCCAAAAATAATCAGCACTATTGTTAACATCTGCACTGGGGACTCTACAATGATAAAGACAAGAACGATAGCCATATATCAGCATATAAAATGGCATCAGGCAAGGATGCACGGGATCCATATTGCTCTTCAAGCTGATCACCTACTTAATAATTGAAGAATTAGAAAGAAATGGGACAGGCTTTGAAAATAATCTTCTGAACATCAAAGCACTTTACTATGCAGATGATGCACTGTTACTGGCACACACAATGAATAAAGTAGAACAAAACCTGAAACTTCTGAAAGAACTAAGCAAAAACTATGACCTTGACATAAATAGGCAGTAGACACCTGCCACCTAGTGAAACACGCCAGGAGAGTACTTATGGGGATGTACGCGGTGCTGCGGACTTAGTGAGTCCCCGTGTCCTCTCTTCCCTTAGTGTCTCACTTACATAAGAGAGCAGCTGCAGCCTGCCCTCTAAAGACAACTTCTACTACTACTTGCATAACACTACAGACACCTTACACTTTTACACTCTTCAACTCAAAGTTCTTTATAATGGCCTCACTACGCCCAATCTCGGAGTCCCCATCTGGGGAGGGGACCACAAATGTCCCCAGGTTGGATTGCCCCTATTCTGACGACCTTGGGTGTCTTGACACTTCCTATAATAGTTTTGATTTCTGCAACATTTGTGGCCTTAGATCTAATTTTCAATCTGTGGAACACCATCTCTTCTCCACTAAACCTCATCTTCTCTTCCTAACTGAAACACAGTTGTCTGAGGCTACTGACAGCAGCCCTTTCTCTGTTCCCTCCTACTTTCTCTATCCTCACTTTCAATCCAAAACTGGCTGTTGCATATACAGTGCTTTCTCCAATTTTGTGTGAAATTGGTCGACATTGCAGGCTGCAAAATGCAACTTTGCAAAATTGGATTCATTAACCTTATGGTGATTTTAGTCATATTTTTGCCCTTGCTTGTACACAAATACATGTAATTATACATCCTACAATAAAGAAAAATACAGTAAAACACGAACAGTATCATTATTCATAAGAAAATCAATTTAAATGACCATTTTACTGTACCTGGGCTTGTGAAGATGGAGATTGGTCTCGATCGCAAAACTGGCGTATCGCAAAATTGAAACCCGCAAAATTGGAGGAAGCACTATATGTGCGTAACATTACTTGCTCTCGTGCCCACAATCTTGAATCTTGTAGTTGTTAAATAAGTAAAAATAACAGTAAATGTAGAACACTCACCCCAGGTAGCAAGGCACTTCGAACAGGGACGGCCGGAGACGATTATCAACAAACCCCATCACGACCGACTCAACCTCATTCACCTCGATCAACCACAAGCTAGACAGCTACACACAACACACAACTGACCCAGGACCACACTCCCATGCCAGAACAGAGTTTGCATTCTGTCCAAATCTGGGTGACATGTTATACCAAAAAACTGCCACCAATGAAGATATATCTCCTCTCTCTGCCATAACCTTTAATGTCCTGCGATGTCTTTCCACAATCTCATTACCACTTGGTTGATATGCAGCCCTGAAGAACCGTCGAACCTTCCACTTATCAAGAAACCTTTCCAGTAACTCTGACCGGAAGACTGTAGCATTATCCATCAGCAACTCCTCAACAGGATCCCTCTCCAAAAATGTCATTCAACACTGAAGCAATACAATCAGCAGACTCCCGCCCAAGCTCTTTCCATATGGCAAACCGACCCAGTCCACAATTCACAATGGACACATACGCCACTTGTCTATGATGAGTAATATCAATAGCAAGTCTCTTCCAATTGTCATTCACTCCAATCTCTCTCTTTTCGTGTGATGCAGGAGTAGGATCAATTGACTGGCATCTCTCACAGCCCCTCACCACTTTCTCAACAGATTGTTTTGTCACTGTGGGATCTATCTTCCTGGCCAAGATTAATGAACGATCCATTCCCGCATGGTGCATAGTGCGTATTTCCTCTAAGTTAACGGCTCCTGCACAGACTGCTACATCTTCTTCACCCAGATCATCTTCCTCAGTTGTCAGCCAACTTTTCTTCACTCTAATTAATGCATCAGCCTTATTTTTCAAGGTCGGAACGAGAGTAACAGTCATTTTGAAGTCAAACTCTTCAATAAGATCTCTTAAAATGCTCAACCGTCTCTTGACAATCATCTCTGCGTCACCTTTGGTTCAAATTCTCCTCTCTTCCGTTAACATGACTTTCACCCACCCATGCACTGTGGCAGAATCTGTTATCAGGTTAACATCTCTCAAATCCCACTTCAGTGCCAGGTTAAACCCTTTCAAAATGGCCTCCATTGATATGATTATAGTAACTTTTCTTCCTCAACCATGCAGCATCCTCGACCATAGTTTTCCATTTCAAGAAGCACACCTATAGCAATGCTACTAGCATCACACCATATAACACTATTACCTTTCTTAGGAACAGCCCAACTGCCCTTCATTGGGTCTTCCTTCCTTCCAACACCTCCCTCATCATAGTAACTGTGCTCTCCCACATAGTCGTCACATCTTGTTCCCTCTGCTCTACTTTTGATATAGCTGCATGCAACACGTAACCAGCCAGCTATAGGGTAGTGTCCCACCAGTTTTCCACAAACTAGTGAGACATTCTGGTAGGTGGGACACTTCACTCCCTCTATAGAAGATGAGCTCTCCTCTCCTCTTTCTGTGAAGCTTTAGTTCCATGGCAGCTCTCTCCCTAACAATTGTTTACCAGCTGTGACCTCACCACCGCAGTTGAACACCCAGTGTTAACCAAAGCACGCACTACTTTTCCATCTAACACGACCTCAACCACCGGTAACAAGCCATTAAGCACCTTTACTCCATTGAAGGGGTAGCTGCTGGCGCAACAGCCCTGCTCCTGTCGTTTCCCTTGTTGCACTGCATCATCACATGGCCTTTCCTTCCACAGCTGTAATACACAATCCCTCTCCGTTCTTTACAGAATTGAACCATATGTGGGCCTCCACATTGGTAGCACTGCCCCTTAAATACCCGCACTTCACCCACTTTGTCACCTGTATGTTCTTTGTGTACGCATTGCCAATTTGTTGCTGCTACTGCCACCATATTGCCCTCATTTGCAATCAGAATCTTAGCATGTGTCAAAATGTCATTCACTGACAGCCTCGTGACATTTTCCACCTGCTGAAGCTCCATATCTATATGATCAGGTAAACCATTTACAAACGTCAGCTTTACAATTCGTTTGAGATCGTTCTCTGTAAATCCAGCCAGCCCAGCTAACCTTATCTCATTAGCATACACATTCACTGGTTCTCCAGTCCATCCAGGGCTGGATTATGACCATTAGAGGCCCTAAACACTTAAAAGATTTTGGTACCCCTATATATATATGTAATTCAAAATATAAACAATAAGAAACCATAAAATAAAACTATTTATCGAAATTAAACAAAACTTACAATAAGATGGAAAATTATGTTTATTTTTGTATACTTCCACTTTATTTATGTTTGAAAAGTTTTCTCCTACTTTTTAATTGCAAAGTCTTTGATCAGATCCCCACAACTAATGTTATGTAACACATCTGCTTCTATACTTAATAGAGATAAGGCATCCAGCCTGCCTTGTTGCATAGTTGTTCTGACGGGATTTTTAATATACTTCAACTAAGAAAATGAACGCTCAGCTGAGCAATTTGTGACTTGACCCCTGCAGGTGGAGTAAGGAGAGAGAAAGTTGCACTGTTTGCCAGGAAGGTTGAGAGGGACAGACCCAAACGGTTTCTTCGGCTCCTGGGGAGGGCCGGTTCCCAGAAGTCATGATGGATGTTAAAATCACCCATTATTAAAGCTGGGGAGGAAAGCTGTGAAAACAAATGCTGGAACTCCTGAAGGGAGATATCCAAGCATGGTTTGTAAATCAAGAGGATCTGAAGAGGCTCTGAGTTGAAGGTAATAGTCACCCCGAGGTACTCTAGTCTGCCCCGGGGGAAGAGAGTGATAGTGAAAAGGTTAGAAGAGAGAGATTGGTGGACAAGCAGTAGCAGGCCGCCTCCTGCTCTGTCTGCCCCCTGTCCACTCTGTAAGAAGAATAGTTGGGGAAGGAAGGGGAGAATGTGTCAGTGAGTCACGTCTCACAGACACCAACAACTAGAGGTGAATATGAAGACAACATGGTTTTAAAGACTGGAAGTTTCCAGTACAGGGACCAGGCGTTCCAGAGTATGAAGTGAGAGGGGAGAATAGAATTCACTACGTGAGTGATGTGAAGAATGAGAGTAGTCCTAGCAAGCACTGAAGGAAGCTTTCTTGAAGGCTAGAACCTGTTAGGAGAATGTTAATAAATTTAAGTGCAAGTGGTGCTAATCCCATAATGATGGCTGATAAGGAGAAACCCGAAGCATGCTGGGCCTGTGAAGGTGCTGGAAGAGGCTCAAGGCATGCACTGCCCAGTGAGGGCAGGGGCTACTGGTTGTGTGGCATGGGGCTGAAGCTCAGGCTGGGGAGGTGTGGGTTGAGGTGGGAGAGGAATGGGTTGAGGTAGGAGAGAAGCAGGCTGAGGTGGGGAAGGAGCGGGTTGGGGTAGAGGGCGAGGTGGTAGGGTTGTGGGGAGAAGGAGTACCTCCTGCAAATGGGTATTCCTCCTAGGAGAGGTAGGGCAAGGGGATTTGGATTGTTGAGGTGCACAGAGGTTAGTGAGTGGGCAGGCGATGAAGGATGGAGCAGTCCTGGGCAGCTAATGAGAATACTATAATTTTAGGGCTAAGTGGTTTGGGAGGGGCAGGTTGAGGGGGCAGGTGCAAGTGGGGGTGCCTGAGTAGGTGCAGTATTTTCCTCTGCTGAGGGAATTGGTCTGAAGGACCCTGGGCAGATGCCCCTTAGCTTGCATTTAACCTCCGTAATTGTGTGGTCAGAATCGTGTTGGAGCTGCTGTAATTGCATAGCCTGGAGGTATGCCGGGCATTGTCTATGGGTGTGGCGGTGGTTGCCACCACAGAAAAAGCATGACTCAGGCTGAAAACAAACCTCGGTGTCATGGTAACTACTGCATCTCCCACAGCGTTTTTTGCCGTAGCAGGTGTTGCCGCGGCCAAACAGAAGGCAGCGGGTGCACCTGAGGACGGGGAGGGTGTGGGACCTAACATGGTACACCGCTGAGTTTAAAGCAATCCTATCAAGAAGATGCCCTAAACTTAATACGAATGGCCATATTGGCCATCGTCTGCCCTTCCCTCACAAAAGCGGGGAGTCTAAAAACATCAATAATCTGAGTTGGGACATCGTCAAGCACAGTTAGATTGGTTAGTATGTCATTTGTGGACATGTAGGTGAAGCTATCGTCTGACAACCCAGCATTTAACAGACCATTCCCTCAGCACGGTGACCGACTCCAGGGGTTGAGGTTTAATTGTAATGTGGGGGGGGAAAATGTGCCAGGCAACAAAGGCCATATGGCACTATTGGGGTAGTAGGTTTGGATAGCATGGCTAGGTGGGGGGGGGGAGGATCGGGTAGGGGTTAGATTAGATGAAGGACGTTAGCAGCATGGAGAAAGGATATATTCCACTGAAGAACAGACATGATCAGTAGGGAATAAGACTCTGAATGGGGGAAGGTGAGGGAGGAGCGTTCGCAGAGGGTAAAGGACCGGGGTCCATATCAATAAGAAGCAAGGAAGAAGGAAGGGGGTCAGGAGCGGGCGAAGTAGGGGGAGAGGGGGAAGGTTGAGAGAGGAGATCGGTGCGGGAGTAGCCAGGTGGTAGGGGAAGAGAGAGGATAGATCAGGTAGCAGAGGAAGGTGGGGGAGGGGCAGACGAAGGAGGCTGCACTGAAGAACAGGCGGGGTAAGACGAGGAGGGGAGGGGAGAGTAAAGCGGGGAAGGGGGAGATGGCGGAGCGCCGGGTGCAGAGGGGGGGAGGGGGACTGGAGGAGGGGTTGAGGAGGGGAGACAGCAGAGGGAGAAGGTGGAGGAGGGGGAGTCGGGATAGGAGGAAGGTGCTTGGGGGGGGGGTGAACAGAGGCCACGACCTGGATAGGAGGGGCCGGGGGAGGAGATGAGGAGGTAGGAGGAGAGGACAATGGAGCCGTGTTCTTTATGAATTTGATGATGGCATCGAGGTTATCACCCTCGGAAGAAGTGGGCGAGGAAGGTGCAGGGCGAGTCTTTTTAGTGAGGTGGAGAGGGGGTGAAGAGATCAAGGCGGGAGCTGGAGAGGGGGTTGGTGGGGGAGAGGAGACCAAAGTTTCAGAGTGGTGTTGTCGTTTGGTGGAGTGGAAGCGCTGAGGGCGTGGAGAGGGAGGGGCAGGAGTACAGACGGTGGTGGAGGTAGGAGTATCAGAATCAAGGACAGCAAAATAATTAGAGCAGGAGATGGAGGATGGAGGGTGGGAGGGAGAGAAGGAAGAGAAAGGAGGTAGAGGAGAGGGATGAAACATTTGAAACATTTGAAACATTTTATTATCCCTAGTAAAACAAAACAAAAAACAAGAAGAAATTGTTATATGCAATGAATATAAAAGTAGGGAGCCCATCTAAAGCTTCAGCTTTTTGGGCAGTAGTGGAAACTATGTGCTGGATAAGGTGTTGTTATAGTATGTATAAGTATACTATTATAATTACCAAGCACAACTATGTATCTAGACTGAACATACAGACAAGAAAATAAGACAAAATATATATAATAATAATAATAATAATAATAATAATAGTAGTAGTAGTAGTAGTAGTAGTAGTAGTAGTAGTAGTAGTAGTAGTAGTAGTAGTAATAATTAATAATTAATAATTAATAATTAATAATTAATAAATAATAAATAATAAATAATAAATAATAATAATAATAAAAATAAAAATAATAAATAATAAATAATAAATAATAAATAATAAATAATAAAAATAATAAAGATAATAGATAATAGATAATAGATAATAGATACTAGATACTAGATACTAGATACTAGATAATAGATAATAGATAATGATAATGATAATGATAATAATAATAATAATAATAATAATAATAATCTTAATATAAGGATAGAATGATAGAATGACACAATAACTCACTAGGGTGAGAACACATAATGACATAGAGATGATAATAATAATAATCTTAATATAAGGAAATTAAGTAATAATGACCTTAATAAATAAAGAAATAAAATATTTGTGATAGAATGACACAATAACTCACTAGGGTGAGAACACATAATGACAGCAAGACAAATAAATGATTAAAGAATAATAAATAAAAAGAAATAACACAGACATACTTGTACATTTAGTAATTGAGGAGTGTATGTTTTTTAAATTGTTTTTTAAAGGAGTGTATAGAAGGTAAGATTTTTATACTGTTAGGGATATAATTCCAGGTTTTAGGTCCAGAATAAGAAAGTGAATGTTGGAAAAGTGTTAAGTTATGGGCAGGTATACGTAACTTTTCATTGTTACGGGTGAAATACGCATGTTGTGGTTGTAAGTGCATATCTGTATCATTTTTTACCTTTTTATACATGTAAGTACTAATCTGTAGCTTATTAATATCAAAGAGTTTTAATGATTTGGTTTCTTTAAATAGAGGGTATGTGTGAGCAAAATAATCGCTGTTAGTAATTATTCTTATGATTTTCTTTTGGAGTCTGAACAGTGGTAAGACGTGTGTGGGATAGGTGTTGCACCAGATAGGTGTACAATAGTATAGGTGTGGTAAGACATGGGCATTGTATACAACTTTCAAAACATCAATGGGCATTAATTCTTTAATTTGATATAACAGAGATACTATTCTGGATAATTTAAGGGTTTGGTTTGCTATGTGGTGTTTAAAGGTCATAGTATTATCATACGTTATGCCCAGTAGTGTGTGTTTGTCAGTTCTTGTTATAGTGTTATGAGAAAAATATAAAGATGGAAGCACTGATAGTTTTTTATTAGTGAATAACATATAAAAGGTTTTATTTAAATTTACTGTTAACCTATTACTCAGACACCATTTATGAAGGATTTTCATGTCAGTGTTTGCTAAATGTATCATATTAGTCGGATCTTCACCAGTGATATATAAGGTTGAATCATCTGCGAAAAGAATTGTTTTAAAGTTTGCAAATATATTACTTATATCATTTATATATAAAAGAAAAAGAATCGGACCCAGAACACTGCCCTGTGGCACACCATATTGAATGGATAGTGGCGGTGATATAGTGCTTTGAAACTTTGTTGATTGGGACCTGTGAGATAAATAGTCTTGGAACCAGTCATGAATAATGCCTCTAATTCCATAGAAGTATAGTTTTTGTAATAATATGTCGTGCCTAACAGTATCAAAAGCTTTGGTGAAGTCAATAAATATACTTAATAGTGAATGTTTTTTGTCCAAACTGCTATAAATTTCTTCAGAGAAAGTTCTTAGGGCATCAAACGTGTTTAGGCCTTGGCGAAAACCAAACTGGCTTGGGTTTAGTATATTATGATTTTCTAGAAAGTTTATTAGGAATTTCTTCATGAGTTTTTCAAAAATCTTGGAAAAAATATTTAATAAAGATATTGGTCTATAGTTACTTAGTTCATCTTTAGCTCCTTTTTTGTGAATGGGGACAACAGTTGCGTGTTTAAAAAGTTGAGGAAATTTACCGTTATTGATATAATTATTGAAGAGTAGAGTCAAAGGTATTGCAAATTGGTTTTTGCTAGATTTTAACACAGATACAGGAATTTCATGTACATTGCATTTTTTGTTTTTTAGAGAGTTGATTACATTAATTACATCCTAGGGTATGATTATAGGAATTGCCATCGAATGCAGATAGTCACCTCTAAGGAAGCTGAGAGGATTTGTGGTGGAAGGCGGTAGACTTTGATCCAAGTTAGGTGCAATATTTGTGAAAAATTCATTGAAAGCTTGTGCAATTTCTAAAGGTTCAAAATTTTTTTTGCCGTTACAGAGTATGTGATTTGAGGCACTGTTTTTATGGTTATGGTTAGAAAATTGGCGAATTGTTTTCCATATCTTATGAGTATTATTTTTAAAACTGGTAAACTGAGCAATATAGTAAGATCTTTTTGCTTGTCGTATAGTAGTATTTAACATATTGCGGTATTGTTTATATTGAATCTCTGTTACAGCACCTACTTTATAATCTTTGTAAAGATAATTTTTTGTCCTTATAGAGTTAAGTACTGATTGTGATATCCAAGGATTGTTTAATCTCTTTTCAGTTATTAATTTGGATTTAAGTGGGAAACAATCGTCAAAAGCTTTTTTAATTTGATCTATAAATGTTTTACTGTTGTCATTGACATCGTTGTTATCAAGGAGAGCATTCCAGTCGATCATACTGATTTTTTGTGCAAATTTTTCCTTATTTGTTTCATTTATTATCCGAAACTCAACTTTATGTAATTTATTAGATTTGGAGGGAACAGTAACGTTAAGGAAAATTGGCAGATGGTCTGATATTGGGTAGTGTATTATTCCAGATGAAAAGTTAGAGAAAAAATTTGTAAAAATATGATCCAGTAGAGAAGGTTCACCTAGATTGTAACTGTCTGGAAAACGTGTTGGTCTGGAAATGTGTGGAAAGAAATTCATTGTTTGGAGAGATGCAAGAAAATTATTGGTTGGGATATGAGTAGTGTGCTCCAGCAAATTGATATTCAAATCACCTATAAGAATTATTTTTTTGTTAGTTACAGTGTTATTTTGTAACAGTGCACTTAGGGTGTTTGTAAATTCTTCTACTATTTCATGTTTGCTGTGAGGTCGGTATATTGCACAAACTATAAAAGAAAGAGAATTTAGAGTAATTTTAACGGTATTGATTTCAATATTATCATTAATAAAGGTTAAATCCTGCAACTGTTCAGACTGCAAATTATTTGAAATAAAAATGGAGACTCCACCATGTGCCCTGTTAGTCCTAACGAGGTGATAAGAGTGGTATCCAGGAAGCTGATGAAAGTGTTTGTTGTTGGTGTTTAGCCAGGTTTCAGTGATTGCCAAGATATCTGGGGTAGTGGAGAGGGTGTTAAGGAAGGCTGTAATGTTATCAATGTTTTTGGTGAGGGATCTGGAATTAATATGCACAATATTTAATTTGTTTGTGTCATGGAGGGGTATCTTGTTGTAGGCATCAATATCGAAGTAGTTAGACATTATATTAAAATCAGTATGTCCATGTAGGTGGTTAATGATGTCAAGTGCTATGTCATCAGTGTCTGCGTGTGGGTGATTATTGTGATAGAATAAGGTGTTATAAAGGTGGTTCATTGAAGGTTTATAAAATTGTGAATGAAATCCAAGTAAACCAAGAAGAAGAAGGGGTAGGGGAGGAAGGCCGAGGATCGGGGCGGGAAGAAGAGGACGTGGCTGGAAAGTGAGGGAAAGAGGCGGAGGCAGCAACATGGTGAGGAGAAGGGGTGAAGCCTAGGCGACGGGCTTTCTGACGAGCCTCACGTAATGTGAGACCATCACGGAAGCGAATACCAGAGACTTCAGCCTCAAACTTGTAAGTTGGGCAGCCGCGGTAGTGAACATTAGGGGGGCCGCTACAATTGCAGCAGCGGTGGGTAGTAGTATGGCATTGATCGCGGGTATGGGTAAGGCCACACAAAGGGCAGCGGAGAGCGGAGCGGCAGTGGTTTTCTGGATGTCCAAAGCGCCAACAGTTTCGGCACTGGCGAGGTGGAGGAACGTAAGGCCGGACTGGGAGCATGACGTCCCCAACGTAGACATGGGTAGGGAGATCGTGGCGTTTAAAGGATATCCGTGCAATATTGGTGGAGTTTTTCTGGCGACCTCGGGGTGACAAGGTATAACAGCGAACGGTGACAGCGTCATACTCGCTGAGTATGTCTAGTAGGTCAGTGTGACAGTCTGACCAGACCTTGTCGTCAATTTGGCAGTCTTGTGGGGAGATTACGACAGTGCCAGTGTATGTGTTGAGACGGTCGTCAGGGGTCGCACAGAAGCGAGTACCGGATGGAGCCAATAAGTTGGCCATGGCCCTGAGACTGAGCCTCAGACTCCACGCGTACCAGGCGTGAACGGTCAGGTCGGGTTTGAAAATGGACTTTGCCCACTTGTTCCTGTAAACAACGTTGAAATAGGAGGGTATTCTCAGTGAAGGGAGCGGAGGGGGGGATAATGAAGAAACGATCCCAGCGGACAGAGGCCAAGAAGAGGTCATGGACAGAAGGGCGAGACACGCCACGAGAGGAGCCAGTCCGGGGCTGTGCCGTAATCTTCTTAGAGGAAGAGGGAACATAAGGGGCTAAGGTGGTAATATAGGAAGATGTAGATGTGACGGGAAGGGAGGCTGGAGGGGTGGTAGGAGTGGAAAAGAGAGTCGGAAGAGCGGTAGACGCAGGGGAGGGAAGAGAGGTAGTAGAAGGGGCGCTGGAAATAGGGACGGTAGAAGGAGGAGCAGGGGGCAGGTGAAATGAGGAGATTACAGGGGTGCGAATAGAGGCTGTGGTAGTGGTAGAGGAGGATGAGGAGTAATGAGGACCGAACCCTGGGGGGGGGAGGGGGGGGGAAGCAGGAGAGAGAGAAGATGTGGGAGGTGGGGTATAGGATGGAGAAGTTGTGGAGGGGGCAGGGTACAAGGGAGAGTAGGGGGAGTAGAAGGTGGTATGGTATTAGGGGTCTGAGGAACGGGCAGAGAGGTCGAGACCAGGTCCATTGGGCAGGCAGAGGTGTTAGGGGGGGGGGGGGGGGGGGCCAGCAGCAGAGGCTTCGAGGGACTGGTCGGATACCACTCGAGGGGGGCATGTTAAATTTTTCTTATCCATATATTGATGTGCTTTGATAAAAATGGCATCGGGGGTCACGGGTAAACCGCATACTGAATTGGCAAAAGGGGCCGATCGCTGCCGCCGGGGACGGGGTACCTCGTCCCCCACAGGACTACCCATTTTAAAAGGTAGCCTTTGTGGCACCGAATTGTAATTGTAATGTGGGGGGGGGGGAAAAATGTGCCAGGCAACAAAGGCCATATGGCACTATTGGGGTAGTAGGACTAGGTGGGGGGTAGGGTCGGGTAGGGGTTAGATTAGATGTAGGACGTTAGCGGTACGAAGAAAGGATATAAGGGCAGGGAGTGAAAAGGAAGGGGACTCAGCGAGGATATCAGCAAGACGGGGGGCACGGGACAGGGAGGAAAGGTGGGGGAAGGCTGCAAGACGAGGGGTTGCGAAGATGGGACATGAAAGGAGGAGATGAGGAAGGGAGGAAAGGACGCCACAAGATGGGCAGACGGGGGGAGGGGAACAGGACATCAGGTAGGAATGGGTGAGTCTGGTGTGGCCAATTCGTAAGCGGGCCAGGGCAGTCTCCCAGCGTCTAGTAGGATGAGATGGGTGGGACCAAGGGGAAACAGAGGGGTTGACAGCGCAAAGTTTATTAGAGGTAAGGGTGGACCAGAAAGATTGCCAGCGGGTATAAAGGAAAGTCCGGAAAACTGGGAAGTAATCAGAAACAGGAAGGGAGGAAGTGCAAAAGGTAGGAAGGGTGAGGGCGTCATGTGCCAAAGAGTCAACAGTATCGTTACCAGAGATTCCAACATGACTGGGGACCCAGCAAAAACGAACTGTTTTGTGACGGACAGAAAGGCGGAATAACCAGTCCTGGATGTCGCGGACAAGAGGGTGTGAAGAGGAAAAGGAAGATAAAAGGGAGAGGAACGACCGAGAGTCGGTAAAAATAGTATAAGAAGAAGCGGTGAGGCGGAAGATGCGGCGGAGGGCAAAAAGAATCGCGAACAGCTCAGTAGTAAGAACGCTGGCCTCAAGAGGGAGGCGGTATTGGAAATAAGTGTCAGGAAACAGGACAGGACAGCACAGCCCGAGCCAGTAGAAGACTTCGAGCCATCAGTATAAACGTGTATGCTACCAGAATGATTAGGAAGATGAGCCGAGAAATGGGAGCGTAAGACACAGGAAGGGGCATTAGATTTCGGGGAGATAGGGAAGACAGAGGAGCAAAAGGAGAGGTGAGGGGAGAGCCAGGGGGGAGTAGAGGAAACAGAGAATGGGAGCGGATTAAGGGAGGGGGAAGAAGGATGGGACAGAAGGGCACGCATACGGATGGGGAAAGGAACAGGTAAGCGAGGCCGAGTGGCAAAGGTTGCAGACAGAGAAGGAGGGATACGCAAAGCGGAGGAGGGAAATTGAAGGGAACGGGCATAACAGCGGAGGGAAAGCAGGGCCCAGCGACGGGGAAGAGAAGGGAGGCCGGCTTCAGTGTATAAGCTCTCCACAGGGGAGGATCGGAAAGCACCAAGAGCGAGGCGGAGACCAAGGTGATGAACAGGGTCAAGGAGGCTGAGGACGGAGGGGGAGGCAGAAGAATAAACATGGCAGCCATAATCAAGGACAGAAAGGACCAGTACAGTATGCAGCAAAAGCAGAGTCTTGCGGTCAGCACCCCAAGACACATGGGAGAGGGTTTGTAGAAGACGGAGGCAGCGAAAGGCGGTATCCTTGAGAGAGAGGACATGCTGGCGCCAAGTAAGGCGAGAGTTGAAGATAAGACCAAGAAACTTGCCTGATGTGCGATATTCAAGAGGGGTGCCATAAAGAAGAAGGGGAGGAGGACAAGCAGTACGGGACCGTGAAAAGTAAATAGAGAAAGACTTTGTAGGGAAGAAGTGAAAGCCATGGTCGGTGGCCCAAGAGGAGGTGGCAGTAACAGCAGATTGAAGAAGGCGATGGAGAAGGGAGGAGCTGCTGCTCGAGGCATAAATGGCGAAATCGTCTACATAAAGAGAGGACCTGACACCAGGCGGGAGGGTAGAAACGATGCCGTCAATGGCCAGGAGGAAGAGGGTAGTACTCAGGACAGAGCCCTGGGGCACACCCTCGTACTGACAGAAGGAGGGGGAGCAAGAGGAAGCAACCCTAACGCGGAAGGAACGGTTTCGCAGGAAGTTATGGAGGAAAACCCCCATGTTGCCAGAGACACCGACACAGGACAGCTGGTGAAGGATGTGATGGCGCCAAGTAGTGTCGTAAGCTTTCTCAAGATCAAAGAAAACAGCCAAGACAGATTCTCGTCGGGCAAAAGCAGAAGTAATATAGGTTTGTAAGCGGGCGAGAGGTTCCGCTGTACCACGGGCACGTCGAAAGCCAAACTGAGTGGGGGAGAGAAGGTTCTTTAATTCGAGGTACCACATCAATCGGAGATTGATCATGCGCTCAAGGAGCTTGCAGACACAGCTAGTCAGAGCAATGGGTCTATAATCCTGGGGAAGAGTACCAGACTTGTTAGGCTTAAGAAAAGGGAGTATAAGTGCATCGCGCCACTGGGGTGGGAAGTCCCCGGTTAGCCAAACGCGGTTATAAAGGGCAAGTAAGAAGGTCAGGGACACAGTAGGAAGGTGGCGGAGCATCTGATAGTGAACACCATCAGGGCCTGCAGAGGTGTTACGACAGCACTTCAAGGCAGAGGTAAGTTCAGAGGGTGAGAAGGGGGTGTTATATGAAGTATTAGAAGAAAGTGTGAAGGTAATAGGGGTGTGCTCACGTGTTGCCTTAAGGGCAGCAAACTCAGGAGGAAGATGGGAACCACTGCTGACGCTGCTAAAAAAATGAGCCCAGTTCTGTGGCAACCTGGAGGGGTGCAGCAATATCACCCTGGGGGAGGCCAGACTGAAACAATGGGGGTAGAGGAAGTCAAGGTAGACACATAAGCACGCCAAATGTTGGACTGAGCCAATCTAGTGGTCCAGCGGAACCTAGCCGAGGCACGTTTAAAGTTAACAAAGGCCGGGAGCTGGCCGGGAGTGTCCCGTTTACACCGGTAACTACTCCAGGCCGCCCGTTTCAAGCGAAAGGCAGTAGTGCAGGCAGGGTTCCACCAGGGAACACATTTGGAGGCAAAGGGGCGGGAAGTCCGGGGGATGGAGACAAAAGCAGCAGCGAGAACAGACGTGATAAAGTAGATCAACATATCAGAAGAGGAGGAAAAATCAGGAGAGGAGAGACGAAGGGCAGACAGTGAGGCAAAAGCACGCCAGTCTGCTCTACCAAAGCACCAGCGAGGGGGTCTGGGAAGAGGGATGTAGGAAGTAGGAGAAAGAAGAACTGGGAAATGATCACTACAGGGATTGTGGTCAAGAACCGACCAGTGGAGATCTAGTAGTAGGTCAGGGGAACAGAGGGCGAGGTCGAGGCAGGAAAAAGTCTGGGTGCGGAGATCAAAGTGTGTGGGGGCGGCAGTATTAAGGATAGTAAGGTCAAAGTCTTTAAGGAGATGGTCGAGAGAGCGGCCACGAGAGGTGACCACAGAATCCCCCCAAAGGGTGTGGCGACAATTAAAATCACCAACCACAAGGAGGGGGGAAGGGAGGTTAGAGAAAAGGGAGCGGAGAGCATTGAGATCAAGAGGCTGGGAAGGGGAAAGGTAAAGGGAAACGAGACACCCAACAGCGGAGGTAGATACGAAGGACTGTACAGGGAAGTGTAGTAGGGATAGGAAGAGGGGTAGAAGCAACAGACTGGTGAAGAAGGATAGCAGAAGAAGAGATAGAGTGTGGGGAGGAAAAAAAGCGGTATTGAGGAATAGGGGTGGGCGGGCTAGTAAGGAAGGTTTCCTGAAGGCAGAGGACCATGGGGGCATAAGAGGAAATGAGTTGGCGAAGATCCTGTCGATGGGCACGAAAACCACGAATATTCCACTGAAGAACAGACATGATCAGTAGGGGACAAGACTCGGGATGGGTGAAGGTGAGGGAGGAGCGTTCTCAGGGAGTAAAGGACCGGGGTCTATATCCATAAGAGGCAAGGAAGAAGGAAGGGGGTCAGGAGCGGATGAGGTATGGGGAGAGGGGGGAGATTGAGAGAGGAGATCGGTGCGGGAGTAGCCAGGTGGTAGGGGAAGAGAGAGGATAGATCGGGTAGCAGAGGAAGGTGGGGGAGGGGCAGACGAAGGGGGCTGCACTGAAGAACAGGCGGGGTAAGACGAGGAGGGGAGGGGAGAGTAAAGCGGGGAAGGGGGAGATGGCGGAGCGCCGGGTGCAGAGAGGGGGGAGGTGGGCTGGAGGAGGGGTTGAGGAGGGGAGACAGCAGAGGGAGAAGGTGGAGAAGGGGGAGTCGGGGTAGGAGGAAGGTGCTTGGGGGGTGGGTGAATAGAGGCCACGACCTGGATAGGAGGAGCCGGGGGAGGAGATGAGGAAGTAGGAGGAGAGGACAATGGAGTAGTGTTCTTTATGTACTCGATGATGGCATCGAGGTTATCACCCTCGGAAGGAGCGGGCGAAGAAGGTGCAGGGCGAGTCTTTTTTTAGCAAGGTGGAGAGGGGGTGAAGAGATCAAGGCGGGAGCTGGAGAGGGGGTTGGTGGGGGAGAGGAGACCAAAGTTTCAGAGTGGTGTTGTCGTTTGTTGGAGTGGGAGCGCTGAGGGCGTGGAGAGGGAGGGGTAGGGGTACAGACGGTGATGGAGGTAGGAGTATCAGAGTCAAGGACAGCAAAAGAATTCGAGCAGGAGATGGAGGATGGAGGATGGAGGGTGGGAGGGAGAGAGGGAGGAGGAAGGAGGTAGAGGAGAGGGATGGGTGGAAGAAGGGGTAGGGGAGGAAGGCCGAGGATCGGGGCAGGAAGAAGAGGACGTGGCTGGAAGGTGAGGGAAAGAGGCGGAGGCAGCAACATGGTGAGGAGAAGGGGTGAAGCCTAGGCGACGGGCTTTCTGACGAGCCTCACGTAATGTGAGACCGTCACGGAAGCGAATACCAGCGACTTCAACCTCAAACTTGTAAGTTGGGCAGCCACGGTAGTGAACATTATGGGGGCCGCCACAATTGCAGCAGCGGTGGGTAGTGGTGTGGCATTGATCGCGGGTATGGGTAAGGCCACACAAAGGGCAGCGGAGAGCGGAGCAGCAGTGGTTTTCTGGATGACCAAAACGCCAACAGTTTCGGCATTGGCGAGGTGGAGGAATGTAAGGCCGGACTGGGAGCATGACGCCCCCAACGTAGACATGGGTAGGGAGATCGTGGCGTTTAAAGGATATCCGTGCAACATTGGTGGGGTTTCTCTGGCGACCTCGGGGAGACAAGGTATAACAGCCAACGGTTACAGCGTCATACTCGCTGAGTAGATCTAGTAGGTCAGTGTGACAGTCTGACCAGACCTTGTCGTCAATTGGGCAGTCTTGTGGGGAGATTACGACAGTGCCAGTGCATGTGTTGAGACGGTCGTCAGGGGTTGCACAGATGCAGGTACCGGATGGAGCCAATAAGTTGGCCATGGCCTGAGACTGAGCCTCAGACTCCACGCGTACCAGGCGTGAACGGTCAGGTCGGGTTTGAAAATTAACCTTGCCTACTTGTTCCTGTAGACAACGTTGAAATAGGAGGATATTCTCAGCGAAGGGAGCGGAGAGGGGGATAATGAAGAAACGATCCCAGCGGGCAGGGGCGAAGAAGAGGTCATAGGCAGAAGGGTGAGACACACCACGAGAGGAGCCAGTCCGGGGCTGTGCCGTAGTCTTCTTAGATGAAGAGGGAACATAAGGGGCTAAGGTGGTAATATAGGAAGATGTAGCTGTGATGGGGAGGGAGTCTGAAGGGGTGGTAGGAGTGGAAGAGAGAGTCGGGAGAGCGGTAGACGTAGGGGATAGAAGAGAGGTAGTAGAAGGGGTGCTGGAAATAGGGACGGTAGAAGGAGGAGCAGGGGACAGGTGAAGTG
The DNA here is from genome assembly GCA_036785275.1 of Cancer borealis. Classification (NCBI taxonomy): domain Eukaryota; kingdom Metazoa; phylum Arthropoda; class Malacostraca; order Decapoda; family Cancridae; genus Cancer; species Cancer borealis. The sequence goes on along the minus strand of JAXIVD010000324.1, from coordinate 64,900 downwards.
AGGAGACTACAGGGGTGCGAATAGAGGCTGTGGTAGTGGTAGAGGAGGATGAGGAGTAATGAGGACCGAACCCTGTGGGGGGTGGGGGGGGTGGTAGTAGGAGAGAGAGAAGATGTGGGAGGTGGGGTATAGGATGGAGAAGTTGTGGAGGGGGTAGGGGTACAAGGGAGAGTAAAAGGTGGAATGGTCTGAGGAACAGGTAGAGAGGTCGAGACCAGGTCCATTGGGCAAGCAGAGGTGTCAGGTAGGGGGCGACCAGCAGCAGAGGCCTCGAGGGACTGGTCAGATACCACTCGAGGGGAGCTTGTTAACTTTGATTTATCCATATACTGTTGTTTTAATGAACATGGCATCGGGGGTCACAGGTAAACCGTCTACCGGAGTGGCAAAAGGGGCCAAGCGCTGTGTCCGGGGACGGGGTACCTCGTTCCCCACAGGGCTACCCAGTTTAAAAGGCAGCCCTTGTGGCACCGAAAGTTTGCCCCGCAGCGGCGAGCAAAGTCCTCGGCCCCGATGCCTACCGGCCCAGGCACCCTCCAGCCAACACAGGACGGCCCACAACGGGCGATCCCCCTGGCGGGCGACACCGGTGACCCACACCAGCCTACGGTCGGGATCATCTTGTTGGTCGTCCTGACGGACACACAAGCCCCCCCACCACGACAAGGTAGATCCCATGGGGGGGTTGTGGCACCGAAAGTTTGCCCCGCAGTGGCGAGCAAAGACCCCGGCCTCGATGCCTACCGGCCCAGGCACCCTCCAGCCAACACAGGACGGCCCATGACGGGCGATCCCCCTGGCGGGCGGCACCGGTGACCCACACCAGCCTACGGTCGGGATCATCTTGTTGGTCCTGACGGACACACAAGCCCCCCCACCACATCAAGGTAGATCCCATGGGGCGGCTCCAGGGGTTGAGTGACGTTGCCGAGGTTAGCTACCTCAAATTTTATGCCCCTGCCGCCACCTGTGATGGTCAAGGTCTTCTCTATGTACTTTTTAACAAATATGGAAGAGTAGATGGCCCTACTACACAGGAAGTCCGGGACTTCCTGTGTAGCATTGACAAGTGTAAAGATATCCTCAAATATCTGATCACTGGCATCAGTTCCTGGTTGAACTTGCTCTGTTACACTGGAAGGAGCAAATTCATGATCTTCGAATATGTTACGGTTGTGTGGGTAAATCTCAGTTTTTCCGAGTCCATTTGCTGATTTGAGATAAGCATTTCCTAACAAGTTGGTCAGCTGAAACACTGTCACATACCTACAAGGATGTTGCTTCAACCAGCACTCTACCTCCTGGGTATAATAAGTAGACAATGGCTTCATGAAAGCCACATCTAGTGGTTGCAGCTTGTGGGTGCAGTGAGGAGGAAGACTTAAAAGCCCCTTCCACACGAAGGGCAAATGCACGGCGGGCACTCTGATTTGCCCGTAATTCTCTCGCTTTGAAACAGTGTTACCAGATCAAACAGTCCAATTAAGGCAGGCAGTAGGCACAGGCAGGCGAACGTATGACTTGGGCCGGACGACGGGCAGAGAGCAGAGTACAGTCAGAGCTGTGTCAGGCAACGTCGGCCAGTGGGCTAAACTTTGTGTGTTCGGTACGACAACATGGGTCGCCGGACAGTTAAAGCTAAACGTATAGCTTTGTGTACAATAATTATTGCTATTTGCAAGAAGAAAAAGGACAGGAGAGAGAAGAAACAATGGTGTAAAAAGTGGTTGGAAAACAGAATAACATTGGGAAGTCACGTGACACTTTTACGTGAATTACAAGGTGACCATTGCAGTGACTTTCACCACTATATGAGAATGGACCCAGATACTTTTTACAGACTTCTAGCGAAAGTGCAACAACGAATTGAGAAACAAGACACCAATATGAGGGATTCCATATCTGCATTAGCTCGACTGGAGGCAACCCTCTTATTTCTCAGCACTGGAGCCAGCTACTCATCGCTCCACAGACACGGTTCCTCTCTGTACAAATCTATTAAATGCCGGGTTGCTTCCCTTGTCCACTTCTCCATGACCGTCTGGACAGACATGAGTGCACTCTATCTAGTCTACAATAGATACAGATACCCACGGAGGGCACGGTGTTGACTTGTAACATCGTGTGTCTGGCAACGTGGTTCCTAGTTAGGCGCCCATCGAGTGCCTCAACAACGGGCACGGGCACTTCGATGGTTTGCCCGTGGTTTCCTCGTCTATGACGTCATCCACACTCGTGATCGCCACCCATACTACAAAATTGGTAACAGTTTCTGCCCGCCGTGCATTTGCCCTTCGTGTGGAAGGGGCTTAGTATGAATACTCCGTTTTCTCTTGCAGTATTGATGACAGCTAGGTTCTGAGTGAGTGTCTTGTGTCCATCCAGTATAAGTTGTGTCCATCCAGTATAAGAAGCACCTTATTTTCCTTTGAAGCTCCAAACTTTTACAAAATGCTGAAACCATGTGAAAATATCAGTCTGCATCCATCCCGACTTATGCCACTCATAACTTGAACCAGGTGGAGCTCCATCCATTAACTCGGGTTTCATCCTTACCCTAACCCATACGAAGAGGGGTGAAACAAATTATCCTGTTGCTGACATACAAATTTCCGTTGTAACGAGAACCCCACGTTCTACTGATGTTAGAGAACCAACTTGCTTCCTGCCCTGTAGAGCCACAATCTTTGATGGTCTGGACTGTACAGTAGTTATACCAGTCTCATCAACATTGTAGAGTAGTGGACTGTGTAGTTTTCAGTAGTTGATCAGTCCAGTTATGGCTAAAAATCAAGTCTCACAATGTAATCATACTGTTCCCTCTTCAAAAATACAGGTGGTCTATATTAGGTTGCAAGAATAAGGCTATGATAGTGTACGAGTGGCCAATTAATTATTAAAAAGCACCATTGGTTTGGCAAGCAACCTAACACATTTTCCTGATGGTGACAGTCTGTGGTTTTGGTGTGGACTTCAGTTTCAGGCCATAATTGAAGAGACTGTAAAATTTTATATCTTCACCATAATGGCATTTGTTTACGTCTGCGTCTTGGGACTGCACATGGTCCAACTCTACTTTTGGTCATAGAGAACATTTGATAGCTTCTATATTAACCTGACCTACCATAGCCTACCAAACCTTAACCTACATTGACAGATAACAGAACCTTGTTCAAACAAAACTACTTTATTTTTTGAAGAGGAGGTCTTACAGAAAACATTGAATATCCCACAAACTAAGAATTTGCGACGGAAATGTAATTAAAGAAAACCTTCTCGAAATGCATCAGGTAATGCAAATATATAACCCTGAATTCTCTAGAGCGTTATGGTGAAGATGTAAAATAATACCAAAGAGACTAACAATTATTTCACTGGCTTTCAATGCACGAAAAACAGCTGAAAAAAAGTTGGCAATTTTATAGTAGACTAAGGAAAACATTGCCACCCCCCCAAAAAATAACCACTGATATTGTCAGGAAACACTAAGGTACAATGGTGAAATAAGTAATAATATTGCTGTGAAATGTGTGGCTATGTCGTAGTAGATCTGAGGGTAAAATGGACCAACTGACGGTAAAAACACAGGGATCAGTATTAGGACTGTTGTTATTCATAATCTATATAAATGACTTAGACAGGAATAAACAATGATATCAGTAAATTTGCCGATGACAAAGATAGGAAGACCGGTAAAGAATTTAGATGATGCTAGGATGCTGCAGGATGACTTAAATAGGCTGTACGAGTGGTCAGAGAAATGGCAGATGCAGTTTAATGTTAACAAGTGTAGCATTATGAGTGTAGGTAAAGGTAATAGGCCTGTAGACTACACATTAAATGGCAATACCTTAGGAAGTGTGAGGGACTTAGGAGTTCAAATAAGCAGTGACTTGCGCCCCAGGGAACAGTGTATTATAACTAGAAATAGGGCCAACAAGATACTGGGATTTATTAGTAAGATGTGTGACAAATAGGAGTTCTGAGGTCATTCTGAGGTTGTATTTTGCGCTAGTTAGATCCCACCTAGATTATGCAGCTCAATTTTGGTCCCCTTATTACAGGAAGGATATAGGCTCCTTGGAAGCAGTTCAGAGAAGAATGACCAAGATGATTCAGGGGCTGAGAAATTTACCCTACAAAGATAGGTTAAAAAGTCTTAATCTCCACTCCCTAGAGAGGAGGAGGGTAAGATGAGATATGATCGAGGTTTTCAAATGGGTAAAAGGAATTAAAGAAAACATTGATCAGGTTTTAGAATTTAGTAGTCAGGATAGGTCACGTGGAAATGGGTACAAGCTAGAAAAACTTAGATTCAGGACGGACATAGGTAGATATTGGTTCACTAACAGAGTCGTGAATGATTGGAATAGGCTGGGTAGACACGTAGTAAGTGCTGAGTCAATAGGTAGCTTTAAAAGACGGTTGGATCAGAGTATAGATAGGGATGACAGGTGGAATGGCTAAATATTAGATTATTCCAAGGGTGGGCGACAAGGAGCTGCCTAGTGTAGGTGTACCTGGCCTCTTGCAGTCTCATCATTTCTTATGTTATGTTAAAATTTTACCTCAGGCAAAAATGGGTCGTTTCGTCCCAAGGGCAATCAAAATGTAAACAATGTCAACCGAATAATGTGGGAGCAGATAAATGTTTCAGTGGTCAGTCACAGTCACAGAGCCACACCTAAGAATCATGCAGTAGTACATGAAATTATAAGTCACGGTATTAATACAAACACAATTTTATCAGACCCTCACCAATAGATGAGCTGGTGATGAAATATTCTGGGGCGTTTCACACAAAAACAAATGATGGCGTCCAAACTTGCCCTGATGATACAGCTGACTGAAGAATGAAGAGGCGATAGATGGCAGCAGCTAAAAACACAGAAAACAGGGG
>JAXIVD010000324.1:45000-55000 GCA_036785275.1 Cancer borealis | reverse complement strand
TATTTATTCATTATTTACTTATTATCACTTTCATTTAAATATTTATTCTCCTATTAGTTACTCATTTACATACTCGTCCTCATCTTTTAAATTTATTTATTTATTCATCTATTCATTTACTTTTACTTAGCTCTTTACTCATAATTTCTTTACTCATGTTAATCTACATTTTAACTTAATTTGCTCACTTCCTCAATTATCATACTCACTCATTCAATCATATACTATTCATCATCTTCCCTTCATTCCCTCATAACTCAACTACCTTACAAACAAACACTCACTCTCCTCTTTCCTGCTAATCATTCATCTACTTACCTCATTCACCTACTCATCTCATTCACTACTTACTTACTCACCTACCTACTCATACACCTACCTACTCACTCACCTACTTACCTCACTCACCTACTTACCTTCTTACCTATCTATTCACTGTCCTCTTTCCTGCTACTTATACACTTACTTTTTCTTCCTCTCTTTTTTTTCTTCTAATGTCATGGCCTCTAGCACCTGTAAACAATCTTCTGCAGGCTTCTGATGTCCTGTAGGAGTTATTGAGGGCCGTGCTGTCGATGGTTGGCTCTCGTCCGTTAGTGGTACAGGCAGTATTTTTCAAGTGACGGCTGTGGAGGTTCATGCCGCCCCCTGAAGTCTCCGATGCACTCGCAGTCGAAGACAGGGTTGAATAGCAGCATGTGGATTTCTTCAGCCACTCGACGATAGCTTGAAAAAATGGCCAGTTTCCGACGAGATTCGAACTCGGGTTGGTAAGCAATTGTTAGTTTTTGGTCTTCCATGTCTCCTTTCTTGTAAATTAGTATTATTATAATGGCTTTCCAATTACTTGGTACTGAGCAGGTTTGCAAGCATTTACTAAAAAGCTTGTGGTATGCAGCGAAGATCACTGCATACCAGTGTAATGCTTCGCGTTTTGAAACAGTGAGAAATTGATCTATAGGAGATAAAGTAGCTATGCAATATTTGTGATTGTTTCTGAAAGTAGAAATAAAGATTGTGTTGTTTTTTATTTCTATCTCAGAAAGAAAAACATTCAATTTGTTTTATACCTGTATTTCTAAGGCACCCTTTTGCTGTTCATACTAAGGTTCTTCAAATTACAAATTGGGAACCACTGCTATAGGAAGTTAAATATCCACCGGGTGCTTCGATTGTTATCTTCTTTCACTGATTAACGTTTTGACCGATTCCTTAACTTTATTTTCGACAATGACGTAGAGCAGTTAAGATCTCAATTTGTTCATGTGACACTTATGGACAACACTCAACCCCTCAGCTTATTGTGTTCATTTTTCTCTCCAATAGGCTTCTATGATCACACAATTTTCTTCGTATCTGTACTGTATAACCTATGGACCCATTGAAACGAGGTATGTACTAGTCTATACGTAATTTCTGGTAACAACTAAGCATGAGGTAGCGGGGTTCTACTATTCTGATTCTTATGGTAAAGTTTTGCTTCTATGTCAGTGGCAAATCTATCGGTACAAAGCACATTATATAGGTATTGTTTAAGTATCGCTCGACTGAGGGTTTGAAGGTAAAGAAAAGTGTGATTGTAAATATATTTTTTTTATTTGAGTTTCGAGTTACGACTTTCACGGGCTAGGTGGGATTAACTGTTGCCAAAGCTATCAATTGCTGCTATGTATGATGGCAGTGTTGTCAGTTTGGTGAGACCTGATGAACTATTTGTGAAACTCAGTCCACTGACTCAATAGTTTGAATGGGATGAAAGTTGAGGATTTACCTAGTGGTTTTATTTTGAATGGTCCTTATTGATTTACTATCCTGTGGGAGGATTTACAACGAGTGGGAACTACTACCAGTCAGGGTCCAACTGACTGTCATTTATACTTAATTATCTGTAAGACTTTAATTTGTAAGGAAGGTAGACGTGTGTGTGTGTGTGTGTGTGTGTGTGTGTGTAACAGAGAAACACTCTACTGGAAGTCCTCATGTGGTCATCTTACCAGAGGAAGAAGACACTGGTCATCCTACCAGAGGAAGAAGACACTATGTATAAATGTCTAGTGACGAGCTAAATATGTTTCTCAAACACCTCAAGGATAATGTTACCTCGCAACACACCACCGGTTCTGAAAGGAGAGCCTGCAGTCCCGTTGACGCCTGTCCCACGCTGCACCATGTCGCCAGCGTAGCTAGCTCCTCTTCCGTCCACTTCCCCATTCAGGCCCACACCTGCCAGCCAACACACATATAACTCACAAACTGTTATCCTACATTAGCCACAGAACAAACTTATCAGTATTTGATCATTAACCTTCGAAATAGAATGATATACATTTCTAACAATGTGTGTCATTACCCTGAGAGTGAAGTCCCAGGAACCAGTAGATATGGAAGTTCCGTCTGGTGACGTCTTGAGGCAAGAGACTCTGTTCTCGTGACCATAGAGGATGGTGAGGCGGTTGCACTTAAGGGTGTCCCACACGTTTACGGTGTAGTCGTTGTAGCCAGCGAAAAGCAGACGACCTACAGTGACACACCGCATACAGACATTTGACACTACGCCACCAAAGCATTATTCATTGCAGTTGCCTATTACATTAAGCCATGTTTACAATAATTACTGGAGAAATGTGTCATTATGAGCAGATCTCAATACTCATATAAAATTTGGTTTCATGCAAAACTAACAAAGATAGAATGAAATGTGAAGTTTCAGTCTGAAGGTAAGGGATCCTGAAATCAACACAATGAGATGATGACTTATGTATGCAGTATATATGCAGTGAGGTACTAAGGGGGACGGGCTGGGATAGAGACCGTTAGCCTCGGATGACACCCATTAATGAGTGTGTCAAGGGGCTGAATGGAAAGTTTTTCATCACAATATTTCAAGGTTCTTTAAGAGTGGCATCAAGAAGTAAACCGAAAACAGATGATGTTATATTGCTCATTTTAACTTAATCTGAATTCTGAAATTTCAAAAATGCAATTTGTACATTGCTTCATCTCTAGTAGAAAGGAGGATTCAGTGTATAGGTCTATCCCGGTTGCCAAATACCACAGGAAGATCTCTGTATATATACTTAGGTAACTTCTGCGAGCTTTACTCACCACTGACAGAAAAATCGACGGAGTTGACACCGAAGATAATGCTTTCCTTAGTGTAGATGGCAATTTCGCGGTCCGCTCTTAAGTCGAAGAGCCGACACTGAAAAAAAAAAAGTTTCAAGTTAGAAACTACAAATACTCTTAAATAATTGTATTTGCCTTAAATTTCACCTTGTGAGATTTAAATTAAAAGTTATCACCCTATGTAATTGTCAAGTTGGTGTGTGTGTGTGTGTGTGTGTGTGTGTGTGTGTGTGTGTGTGTGTGTGTGTGTGTGTGTGTGTGTGTGTGTGTGTGTGTGTGTGTGTGTGTGTGTGTGTGTGTACACACTGACGTCAACGACTGGACAAAAAATTTAGTAGGGCATCTTTCCATTGTTCTTTAAAAGTTGGACTAATTAGGAAGATTAACTATAACTACACTTGTACTCACCGTTGCGTCGTCGGATCCTGTAGCTATGGCGTCGCCCGAGGGATAGAACTTCACGGAATTGATGTCCGACTCATGACCCTCAAAGCTCTGCACGCACTGGCCGGTCCGCATGTCCCACACTAGAGCCAGCTTGTCGCAACCCTGCACACACACACACACACACACACACACACACACACACACACACACACACACACACACACACACACACACACACACACACACACAGAAGGATCAGTATAAGGGATGTGGAGGGAAAAAAAGGTAACCCTAATACCCAAACCACATTGAATACGATTAAAGGTGATTAAGTAATCCCCCTCAATCTGGTAACTATGGAGCATATAGTTCTGCTAGGGTTAACGAGGAGGGGTAACACCAAGATCACCAGGATCGTAAGGGTGATCTAAGGGATCTAAGGGATCATGGCGGAGTAGTGTGAGTAGTATGTGTTTGACTATAGCGTGGAATACCTCATTTATTACATATTTGATCTAAATCTAATAACTAATCAGATTTTTTGTCAGCGTATAACTACTATGAAATATATTGAACTTTACATACAAAGTAAGGTACTGGCCTGCTATTTTTTTCTACAATTACTACTTTACTACTACTTCTATAACTACTAATACTACTAATACTTATACTAATATTACTACTACAACTAATAATAATGATAATGATAATAATAATAATAATAATAATAATAATAATAATAATAATAATAATAATAATAATATTAATAACAATAATAATTATAATGATAATAATAATAATGATAATGTTAATATCATTAAGAAGAAGAAGAGATATTGATGATACAATTTTTACTTTTACTACTAACAGATTCACTTAAACTACACGATTCTACGTATATGTCATGTTGACGGGTAATCGAGTAAGCTCTTGACCTCACATGTTATATTTGTGCATATTATGTCTGTGTTTCTTCACTTCATATATGGTAATCACAATGAAGACTCTCTCCTTTAAGTTCAAGATAACATTTTGTGAATGGACTGTGTGTGTGTGTGTGTGTGTGTGTGTGTGTGTGTGTGTGTGTGTGTGTGTGTGTGTGTGTGTGTGTGTGTGTGTGTGTGTGTTTATGTGTGTGTGTGTGTGTGTGTGTGTGTGTGTGTGTGTGTGTGTGTGTGTGTGTGTGTGTGTGTGTGTGTGTGTGTGTGTGTGTGTGGTCTTTAGGATCACGTGCTGGACTCGTGATCGCCAGCCATTACCCTCCCGGAGAGAGCTTGCAGCTCATTATAGCCCGATCTATGGGTAAGGCTGTGACTGTTCACACACCACACCCACCCCATCCTTTTGCTCAAGGAGGACAGTTCCTGCTTGGTCATCACTGAAACTTGGACCTTGAGCGAAGGGCGACTGCCACATGACAGGCCAAGATGATTCCAGAGCTACCAAGCAGTGTGTGTGTGTGTGTGTGTGTGTGTGTGTGTGTGTGTGTGTGTGTGTGTGTGTGTGTGTGTGTGTGTGTGTGTGTGTGTGTGTGTGTGTGTGTGTGTGTGTGTGTGTGTGTGTGTGTGTGTGTGTGTGTGTGTGTGTGTGTGTGTGTGTGTGTGTGTGTGTGTGTGTGTGTGTGTGTGTGTGTGTGTGTGTGTGTGTGTGTGTGTGTGTGTGTGTGTGTGTGTGTGTGTGTGTGTGTGTTAACTTAAGTGGTTGGCACATGAACACAAAGCTTTTAAAATTTTGTCAAAATTACGAATGAACTGACGGGGGGGAACGACATGGATATTAGTTAAGACTTCCTAATGAGTAAAATGATGTGAAAAATGAGAGAGAGAGAGAGAGAGAGAGAGAGAGAGAGAGAGAGAGAGAGAGAGAGAGAGAGAGAGAGAGAGAGAGAGAGAGAGAGAGAGAGAGAGAGAGAGAGAGAGAGAGAGAGAGAGAGAGAGAGAGAGAGAAGAGAGAGAGAGAGAGAGAGAGAGAGAGAGAGAGAGAGAGAGAGAGAGAGAGAGAGAGAGAGAGAGAGAGAGAGAGAGAGAGAGAGAGAGAGAGAGAGAGAGAGAGAGAGAGAGCACTCACGCCGGAGACAAAGGTGTTTCCAGTTTCTGAGGGTGCCAGGTTGAGTGCCATTACATCACCCTGGTGGCCTTGAAAGCTCTGCAGCAGCATGCCAGACTCCACATCCCACAACGCGCACGTCGAGTCCCCGGAGCCTGTTAGGATCTGGGAAAAAATAAACAGTAACCAAATCAGAGAAGAGAAAAGTGCTCTGGACACTTTACCAACGTTGAATACAAGTGTACATGAAGAATTTGTTCTCGAATGCCTCACGTGCTTACGAGGATGACCTAAATTTGTATAAATATTGTTATATTTCTTCACATTACATACTTACTAACTACTTAACAATCAACACGCACACACACACACACACACACACATACACACACACACACACACACACACACACACACACACACACACACACACACACACACACACACACAGACACACACACACACACACGTATGTACCTGCTGGTCAGAGTAGGGAAAAGTGCAGCAGGACATATAGGAGGTGTGTGTGCCCACAGCTTTCTTCTTTAGCGTCACGTCCTCATCGAAGCTCAGCGGGTAGACTGTTACCTTGTTGTCCAGGCCCCTGGAGGACAAAAATGATTATTGTGATATTGTGTTGTGAACTTGTGAGCACCTAGCAAGACTAAAACAAAAGTTTATAACTATCATTCCCAGAAAGAATGAAAAGAAAAAATAGATGAACTACTTGTCAAAATACAAAGTTAATGCATATGGTTGTTTAAGTAAACTAAAGAGAGAGAAACAGACCCACAAGCCACCATGGAGCCTGTCGGAGAATAGGCGCAGGCCATGACCCACGTGGTGGGCATTGTGACGGCGTGCTCTTTGTTAGTTGTGAAAGCATCCCAGATGATCATCTTCCCGTCCTGAAACAGGTGTCACTGCCTTTACTTTCCCGCTTCAAAACAATATATCATCCTCAGCACAAGGATGCATTCACATTATATTCAGTATGTTTCCAGTCCCCCAAAAATTAAGGCGATATGCATTGCATGAAAAGACCTCTATGTAGTATACTTGCAGTTCAAAAATAAGTCTGAATATAATACAGTGCACGAAAAATCATATACTACATACATTTGTGGTGTGAACAGGAGTCTGCATTATGCAGACAAGATATATATATATATATATATATATATATATATATATATATATATATATATATATATATATATATATATATATGTCTGCAGGTCGGGAAGAGATCTAGGTTATACCAGTACTGTACAAGTATCGTAGTGTAAAAGGGAAGCATATACGTACCTATATAATACAGTGTCATACAATACGAAGACACAAAACGTGAATGGTCTTCAGGAGCTGTGATGACTGAAACATCATCAAACCTGTACGTCTATATTGGTCTCACCTGTGAAGAGGAGACTAGGTGCCGCTTGTCATTGCACCAGTCTGAGCAGAGAACCTTCCCTTGGTGGCCCCGCAGCACTCGTCGCGGTTTGATGTTTAGAGGAGTCAGGTTCTCCAGCCGTGCCGCCACCGTTGTCACTGTCAACCATTGTAATGTCACTGTCACTCATCATCTCCCATGATAACATGAATGTCTCATCCACCTTCTCCCTTACTACTGGCACCTGTCTCACATCACTGCCTCTCGCGTCACGAGCGAAATCAATTGGAAGAAAATTATAAAGTAAAAGGAAGTTATGCTACGGCAAGGGAGTGGTGCGCGAGGGGTCTTTGAGGTCACTTCCTGTGTCCTCCATTAAGTTAAATTGACCTTTGAATAGTGTTTGTCGTCCTCCCCTTTCCTCCTCTCACACCTTCCATTTGTTTTTAACCCCTGACTTAATGTTATTCTCTCTTCAAAGCTGACAAAATGAAATATATAAATCTAAGATCAATGAATACGTGCAATGAACCCATATACAGTTAATACGCCGTATAAATCTAAGCATTTTCATACTACGTATGGTGTTACATCTAATACTTGGAATTCCCGACTGAAATTTAACTCACATGGGACGTCATTTAATTTCTGGCGCTCCTCTTCTAGTTTGACCTTGAGTTCTTCAGCCTCCTTGGATAAAGCCTCCATGCTCTCCATGGGCTGCTCAACCTTCAGGCCCCCGTCGGACATGATGCAGTATGTGTCGAAACCTCACTCAACTTGTTGAACCTTTTGGGAAGGCGAGTTCTGGACGGTGAGGGGCAGGTCGGGGCAGATAGGAAGTTGACGACAGCACGGCCTCGTATTGTTCAACCTTGTACACTTCCTCCACTCACTGGCAGGCACTGCACGACGCTAATGCTCCTTCACGGTTCATCTCTCACAGCCAACTACTGTATCTCATGCCTGTTTGAGTTCAGACAAATATAATGTTCTGTTGAAACATGTTATCTGCACGAAATTAACAATATTCAAGGAATGATTACACTAATTTTTGTTCAGCAAGTGGAACTGCCAATGAGGCATGATTCTCGAAATTATATAATGTTTTGACAACCTTCTTTTATGTAAGGGAAATTATACTTGGAGATTATATTGGAGAGACAGAAACCAAACACAAAACAAGTTGCGTGCACAATAGAATAACAACGAAAAAAAGCTCAGTCCACCAAAAGTTTAATGAAACTGAGAGAATCGGCACGATATTTGGTCATTAGGTATCGTCACTTCTATTATTGCATTAGCTTTTCTCTTACAGCACCACCAGGATGTGTAACACCGCCATACAATCACTGCACAATATTTTCCTGAGACAACAAACTGGGAGCAGCACACTAGTACACCGACAAAACATTATACAGGGATGGATTGCCCCAGGCTCTTATCACTTGTCATGCCAAGCTTCCTGTCGCCTTACACTTATATCTTAGACGAGAATTATATATACATGGTCTTCTAAGATTTATTGGTTTAGAGAAATATTTCATCTTATTTGTATTTTGTAGTGTATATCTATATTTAAGAATTTAATGGAAGATGAAGCCTTGGACAATTGAGGTGGTCACGAAGTGAACACACATGACCCCATCCCTTCCTGCTGATGTACTACGTATATTATTTTATTAATATACTGACTCATGTTCGCCAGCTCTATTTCAATGGACGCTTTAATACATAGATAGAAAGGTGTGTGCATATATGCACACACACACACACACACACACACACACACACACACACACACACACACACACACACACACACACACACACACACACACACATACACTTTTCCGGTATCATCTATCAGTAAAACGAAGGCGCGTATTTTGTAATTTTCAGTAATTTGTTTTTCCAATTGTGACATCTACCATTATCCAGCTTCGTTGCCATGTCTGATTTGAATCAATTATTTAATCAGGGGAGACTAAGTTTAATTAAGATACCAAGCTCCTGAATTAAATACAAAGTTGTCTAGATCTTGATCTCGATTATACAAAGTATTAATGTGACGAAGCTAGCACATCTGGTCCTCGTCGCTCTCATACTCGTACTTGACATTTCGATTGCTTATTCCCGTTCCCCATGACTACAATATAATATGTTATAACTAATTCCGCTCCATGTATTTGGCTCCCTACCCATTGACTCTTATACACTGTGCTATGATTAGTGTCGCACCATACTTTTGGCTCCCTACAGTATACTACAGAAAACATACATCTCATACGTTTTTAGCTTAGCCTGGTTAGTCATTTCGATTCCCATTACTGCTAACTGATATTGGTTATCAAGTTCTTAAGGTATATAAAATAATCATCGATAAACTATACCAAGCATTACCCATTATGTTAATTTCAATGAAATATTCGGTAGAGGGATAAGTGTTGTCAGTGAGGGTTAGCGTCATTGACTCTGGTGCATATTCAGGATTACTTACAGTTCTTAGTTCTCACAGAGGATGTGATCACACCTAAATACCCGATAACTTTTGACCAGAGTCATGGCAGTCTTGGAGTACCAATATGTAGTTGGTTCCATCTCCATCCTTAGCGTTTGTGTTTTGACAGCATCCCTATATACCTCTCTTCCCTGATCCCTATGCATATGCATACCACCTCATGTTAATTTTTATTTTCCCATATAAGTGCAAAATGGTAATTCCATTATATTTACTGGATGATCCGTATATCTATCTTCATATCTATTTTTTTTTTTTTTCTATATCAATTAATTATCTATTCGAAACTTTTAATTGGAATTATTTACAGTAAGCGTCACAAAATTTATTACAGGCCACTTAATCATTCGTTAAACTACATATGTAGAATGTGAGTAGACTTATAGTTCGTGGTGTTCAATATATTAAGTGACATTTTCTGTGCACCGAACGTGGCAGCCAGCGAGTACATGGGATTATAAGTATTCAAGCCAGTCACTCTGGGGCAAAACGCAACCACTCACAGTGTTTATTGATACTGGCGTCAAGT
>JAXIVD010000324.1:7500-40000 GCA_036785275.1 Cancer borealis | reverse complement strand
CCATCGACCCGCCAGCTTGCAGACGACACACAGACGCCTCCCTACCTCTCTGCCTGACTACTGCCTACTGCTTACTGCTCCACCTGCTTACTGTGGCGAGAACATGAAGGGGCTATATGTTTTAGTGCTCCTTGGTGCTTGCCTGGGGACCTGTTTGGGTAAGTATTATTAGTCATTGATGCAGAATATGAACGTGTTATACAGGTTATACTTTAGGGTGGTTCTCTTTTTAACATGTCACTTTCATTTGTGTCACCTTGCGTAGATAAGTGACGTGTGTGTGTTTATGCATCTGTCATGATTACGATGTGGTGTCAAAAGTGTGTTCTAGCATACGAAGGTCATGTCACACCTCACCTCACATAACGTCATAACAGGGTATAATAAAGGCAGTAGTGAAGGCTATAATAAAATATTTCAGTTACATTTACCTAATTCAGAAGACAAACAAACAGTACTCATGGTAAAGAACAAATTATATACAGCTTCTCTATGAACATTGATAATGAGCTAATCTTTTTGAGATACTGATTTGTTAAAGCAATTTGATAGATCTACCTTTGTCAATGAAATATTTCATGTTACTTAATACATTATTTGATTCAAATGTATGTTTGTTTATGCAATAAGGTTAGGTTAGTGTAATGCAAGGTATTATTTTACATCTTCACCTGAATGCTCTAGAGATTTAAGGGTTATATTATGTTACCTGATGCATTCTGAGAAGGTTTTCTTAATTACATTTCCGTCGCAAATTTTTTGTTTCTGAGATATTCAATGTTTTCTATGAGACCTCTTCGAAAAGTAAAGTTTAGTTTGGTTTGAACAAAGTTCTGTTATTTGTCAATATAGATTAATGTTATGTTGATTTAGGTTGCGTTATGTTATGTTAATTTATAAGCGATCAAATGTTTCCTATGACTTAAAGTCGATGGTTGGACGAGGTGCAGACGCCATTTTTTTCTCGTAGCCACACCATTATGGTGAAGATGTAAAAATTTACCAAATGCAATGTGTCCTGTTGGGTGCAGTGGTTAGTGGCAGGGAAGCAGTCGTTCATCGTGTGAAACAAATTCTTAAGGAATGAGTTAATTGTGAAGAAAAGAGTGAATTGCAACAAAGTTTGATGGATAAATATTTGAGTTAATCTGCAGTAAGAGATTATCAATTTTTTTTGGATTCAACTGATTTTGGGATGTATTTCGGGATCTGTTTCTGAGTTCCCTCCCACCATAAACCTGTAGTATGAGTCAAGTCCATAGTTACGTACCCTATTTTTGGACGAAGCCCTGCCTGTTTCTGTTTTTTTTATTATCAAATTTAACCATTTCTAACATAATTTTTGAGCACACTGTCCATTTTTTTTCTTAAAGTAAATCCTATCATATCCTGTTCGTTACCTGTTATCTTGCAGAGAGATTCTCAAGTAATTTTGTAGTGCTGACTCAATGAAAGTGTCCTCCTAGTCTGGTATCATATGACCATGTTACTGTGGCACCTTCAATCAATCAATCATTACACCCCTTATAGTCAGTCACACACTGAAAGAACACTTGACTTTTCTTTTTTCTTCTTCAGTAACATATTGTACTGAGTAGAGTAGCACCAAGCCTACTTTCCTGGTAAGCACAGTTACACTTAGGGTATTCTACTTTAGAAGGTAGAACACAGTGTTCCCTTAGAAAGTCTATTAAAGCTTTTTCATCCTCATAAAAACACTTCATTGCCTAACAGGAGTTGAGTGCACAGTGGCACACGTCTTACACAGGACTGCCATAGCAATTCAAATTGGGTTGGAGGGCAATATGAAATACTGGAATATAATTATCTGGTGTCTGGATGTCATATTGTCATTGGCTAGTGTTGAAAGATTTCCAAATTCAACGCCAGGCATCAGTGTGAGCATACGCCATAACTCTGGCCATGAGGCAGACTTCCCCTGGCAGCTACTAATGTTTTGAAGGGTAGCCCTGGCCGAAAAAAAGTGTTATAGAAGAAAAACGATCAAGAAAAGTTGAAACATTGAATGGCACTTTCTGCAAATTATCTAATATTTCCTTTATTACTTTTATGAAGATGAAAAAGCTTCAGACTTCCTCAGGGCACACAGTGTTCTACCTACAAAAGTAAAGGGGTTAATTGATTGATTTAAGGCACCACAACAACGTGATCATATGACACCAGACTATATGGAAGCTTTCTTTGAGTCAACACACCAAAATGACTTGAAAATCTCTTTGCAAATTAACAGGTAATGATAGGATCACATGAATTATACAAAAAAAAATTGAAAAAAATGAGGCTTTTGTGACATTGATGTGATGTAAAGGTCAAGGTAAAGTGAGGACACACGCTGTAGCTGCAGGCACTCATCTACCATCACATTGGCCTTTAAGCCCATGGTAGAAATTAATCCGTTACGCCAGGACACAGAGCCACTGTGACATCCGAGTTTCCACAGTTTACCTTCCCTAGGTTTCCTTAGTATCCATTTATCGACCATCCCGTTTGGGAGGATGAACAGCTGGGTGACCTGTGTGCCAACTGTCCTCGTCTGGGATCAAACTCGGGCCAGTAGATTCGTAGTCAGACGTACTAACCACTGCACCACTGATGTAGATAATTTCCAAATAAGTTTGCACATTTGCCTCTTTGATTGATTTAATGCCATCTAACAGGGCTTTAATAACCATCATATTTCATTAGAATTGGATACAAAGTGTGACATTAATTACAAAGTGGATTTGTTTATTTTCATACATGCTAGAAATGCAGATTTAAGTTGTTATACGTAAAATGTAGTGTATGTGTGCATACCTGTGTGTGTGTATTTACCTAGTTTTATTTATGGGGTCCAGGTGGTTCTATAGTACAGTGCTCAGCTCGTGACCTAAAGGTTGCGAGTTCGATCGTGGCTCGTAGCAGCTTCTTGGTGAGAGGGGTAGCGCTCTCTCGTTGACCCTAGCAAAAACTACAGCAGGTCCTCACTTAACGTTGTGGATAGGCTCCTGGAAAGTGTGACTTTTAGTAAAATGACTTTAAATTAAACCAGTTTTACCATTGGCCAAATGATATAAACAAAGAGTTACATTCCTAAGGTTTATTTCTGGTAAAAATAATTCATCAAACTTCTAAATAAAGAGCTAAAATACTTCTAATATTAAACATTGAA
The DNA here is from genome assembly GCA_036785275.1 of Cancer borealis. Lineage (NCBI taxonomy): Eukaryota > Metazoa > Arthropoda > Malacostraca > Decapoda > Cancridae > Cancer > Cancer borealis. The sequence continues at coordinate 36,828 of JAXIVD010000324.1, read as the reverse complement.
ATAAATTTGTTATACACATATTTAAGAAAGATTAATAAAGACAAACAAGATAATTATTTACTCAACAAATGGTCAATCAGTGAGTGACAGCAGTTGTAGTTGGCTTCCGTCTTCCCTCGTTCATTGTTTGTAAACATGATTACATGGAGGAGACATCCACAATGAATTATTTCTGGTGATTGCTGGCTTTATGCTTGCAGTTGGGTTTGAAGATGGGCCAAGTTTTTTTTTCTTTTTCTTTTTTTTTTTCTTCTTCTAACTAATGTAACGAAACCTAACTACCACATACAACCTCTTATATGCCATATACAATCTAATTCCATATTTTGAACTATCAGAATAATACCCTTCATACTGTGGCTGACAAAAATACTATTTTGTGTAAGTCATTATAGTTGCGTATCTCTGATCAAACCATAGCAGAATCTTATTAGCTGATGAGAGAGGAGCTTTGTTTCATATGGCAGCATGTTCAGAGATCCTATCTTCACGATGTGTGGAGACATTACTCTCTCCTCCCCTTCTGTGCCTTGTCTTTTCATTGAAGATTATACAGAGCATGGACTTTCCACACCCCTCGCTCCATTCCTTTTATCACCTTTTACGAACCACACAGATTGCAGTGGTAGAATTGTTGTAGCCCCCACCACAGGGCTATATATACATACATTTTTTTTCTTTTTTGTCTTTCTTGACACCTCTCGGCTATGTGATTTTTTTTCCATTCATATCATCTAATCATTATTCGACCGTTGTTGTGTCGTCTCTTCTATCTTCTATGATTTATTCATCTTCCTCTTGACACAGCTTTGTTCTTCCAATTGCCACTGCCATTGCTGCAGCTGCTTTCTCTCTCATTGGGGGGGAAAAAAATGTATCTTAGGTATTCTAGTGTGCACTGCTGAGAGAGGGTCAGTGTGAACACAAACTACACTCATCCCTCGGTTTAACGGACTAAAAGGGGGGAGCATCAGTCCGATAATGCCGATTGTCCGTTAGTACCGATAATCAGAATCTACGGTATGAATACCCAGATTACGGGTAATATTAACAATTACGTTACGCAAGACAGAGTAATAAATACAGTACTGTACTTTTAATCAAGCACACTATCTAATTTAACAGTGTAAAATACCTGTACACTGTAAATATACACTATAATATAGTAAATCAACAATTTTAATTGAAAATCAGACTTACTACTTTCCAACATTTTAATCAGTTCAAACTTCTGTGCTACAATAAAATTCACCCTTTTCCTCTTTTCTATTTTTCCTCCAGATGACATGGTTGTAGAAAATTATGATAATTTGAGCACAACAAGGTCAAAAACCATGGAACAATGAGCTACACGTGTTGTTCCACTGCTGGCTGTCCGGTGTTGCCACATCTTCATCCGTACCGCGGCACTTTAAAATTGTCCGTTGCTTCCGAAATCCGTTAAAACGAGGTCCATTAAACCGAGGTATGAGTGTATTGACTTAGGAGAGAAGGAAATTGCCAGCGATACAGCTGGGCAGCTTATTAGCAGATGTAGGAAGGGGAAATAAGGAGCAATTACCTCTTTTTTCCCTCATTCTCTTACTATTTCCTTTCTCCATATTCTTGTTCATGTCATGTATATTTTCTTTTTCTTTTCTTTTATTCTACACACTATTTGCAGAATACATATTGCATTGTCTCTCCTGTCTTGTCGTCTTCTTCACCTTCCTCTTTTTGTTCCTCTTATAACTCTCATTACTGTTATGACTTTCTTTTATAAGATAGTTTCTTGATTTTTAAGCATTCTGCTGTGTGTAATGAGAGATGTTCATAATATGAATACATATTGGTTGTAAAGGAGAGCGTTGAAGAGTGACACAATTGGCAGCACGCCTGTGAAAGTGAGATTGCCTAGAGTTGCAACACTTCCTGACTGCAAAGGAGCTGTGTATAACCTTTTATACATTACCATATAATTCTTAGATAGCCTTAGAAGGTTTTTAGGTAGTAAAAAAAAAGTGCAAAATTTGTGCAAAAATTTGCTTGAGAAGTTTACTCGAAGCTTTATGATCTGGAATGCAATATACACTCATACCTTGTTTTAATGGACAAAAGGGGGGTAACATCGGTCCAATTTTGCCGATTGCCTATAATTACCGATACTAAGTCTGTAGTGATTAATATCAACAATTACATTACGAAAGAAAGAGGAATAATATAGTACTATACATTTAATCAAGCACACTATCCAATCTGACATTTTGAAATACCTGTGCACTGTATATATACACTTTAATACAATAATTGAAAATTTAATATTTAAAATCAGACTTACACCTGTGGTTACACTGATGTAAACAAAGTGAGTTGGCTGCTGCAGATATTGTCCATTGCTTCTGATATCCGTTAAAGGGAGGTCCGTAAAATCGAGGTATGAGTATACTATCAAAAGTAGCAAAATTCATAGGTGACGCTGAATTAGGTGGTTATACATTATGCGCTGAAGACTGTAGCAATATCCATGCTGATTTAAACAAGCCAATATATTGGAGTGAGAAAAATAAAACTTTATGTATACATTGCTTCAAATTTTGCGTGGAATTGGTCGACATTGCAGGCCGCAAAATTTGAATTAGCAAAATTTGAATAATTAACCTTATGACGATTTTATTCATATTTTTGCCCTTGTTTGTACACAAATAAATGTAATTATATATCCTACAATAAAGAAAAATACAATAAAAACAAACATTATTATCCATAAGAAAATTAATTCAAATGACCATTTTACTGTACCTGGGCTTGCAGAGATGGAGACTGGTCTCAGTCGCAAAATTGGAATATCACAAAATTAGAACCCACAGAAATGGAGGGAGCACTGTATTGGCAATAAAACTCCAAATTTAAATAACAAATGTGTGATCAAGAGTTCAGCAAAGTTAAACAATAAAGAGACGAGATAATTATTTATAGTAATTTGAAAATGAACAATCAATGTTCAGCCGCAAGTAAAAAAGTAAATATGTTAGTAAAAAAAAAAATGTATAATATTATAGACGTCATATTCACTAGCTGTCCACCTAAAATATATTTATTAGAAATATATTTTCATAGTACCTTATTTTACGGCTTACAAGACGCACTTTTTTTCCTAAAAAATACCATGTAAAATACTTGTGTCTTCCAAGACGAATGTTGTTGTATTGGCTCGCCCGATAGGGAAGTGGATTTGTGTGATGTCATTACATTATGAGGTTAACTTAAGGAACTATTCAATTCAACCTTTTATACGATATAACCTCAGTACTTACTTGTTACAAGTATTTTCAATACCATAAACCTTCCTGGAGCCAAGCGGGAGCCATTCCGCTCGAGTGATGAATGTAAACAAACTCTTATGTCCGAAATATGTCGGGGACTGTTGTGGTACCACAGCCTACGCGGCCCCAACAAATCCCCAACCACAACAACAACAACTGTTTTAGTGTGTGTGTATTTACCAAAGGTAGTTGTAATTACCTAGTTGTACATTTGTGGTGAGTACTCCAGCAAACTTGTGGTGAGTGCTGAGACAATAGATAGTTTAAGAAAAGGTTACATAAATTCATGGATATGGTGAAGCTGTTTTTGTGTGAGAATGACTTAATTTTTTTTTCTCAAAATTTCTCTACAATATTAGGGTGCATCTTCCAAGATGCAGCGTCTTGTAAGCCGTAAAATACGGTAATTCTGTGTTTCCAGGTCACCAGGCATTTTCACTGATCCAGATCATTAACAATGAAAATTACTAGTTCACCTATTTACATATATCTATTCTTTTGAATCTGAAACTACAGTTGTGGCCACTAACCATGACTTTTAGTATGAGTATTTCTTGATGAATGTTTGAGTATAGTGTGGATGCTTCAATTGCTTTCTAGGTGCAATTTTATTATTGATCTTAGTAGTAATTATTGATATGGATTATACTTCACTAAATGCAGCAATACACAAACGGAGATAAAATTAACTTTCATTACAATGCAATGATAGCAAGATTACCAATAGTAATTTTACAAATGTTACATACAGACAATGAAAAGAACACACAAGGTTTGGTTAAATTACATGATATATCAAATAAACTTTTCAGTTCATGTATTGAAGCTCTAAAATTTAGATGAAAATATTTTCATTCAACTGTATTTACTGTTTTCTTGTATATTTATGTTCCTATCATAATATGATGCATCCAAAAGCAGGAAAAAAACTCCCAAAGCACAAAATTATATGTAGTAAATATAAATGTTGTAACCACTGCAGGACAAGGCCTTGCAGGCATGACAATGACTGATGTATATTCGAGTGGTGACCTTAGCCAAGATATAGGCACCTTCCTACAGACGGGTGGCAATACACTGTTTGATGAAACTGTGTATAGTGAGTCCCAAACCACCACCCCAGCCCCTGAAGGGGGTGAGTTCAAGGAGTGCCTGCTCTTGTGCTTTTACTCAGTGTCTTGAGGCAGAATGGCGCTGACCAACTGTGATTTTGAAATAACCTTCGTCTCCTCCTAATAGCAACTAAATATGTATATGTATTTATATACATATACTTTTTTTGGCAGTATTATATGAAACATTTCATCATATGACAGCAATTCAAACCTTAAAATCCAAAAACTATCATCATAATTGTTTAAACAGCCTGTTTCAGATTATCACTTTCAAAGAAATTAAAAGCTGTGAAAATAAAAGTCATAAATGTATTAGAAAGTAATTATTTTACTGACAATACTGTACTAATAGTCTCTAAGTTTTGCGACCCTGTATGAAAGCCCTTTACCCACTGCTTGTGGTTCTTATAACATGTATGAATTTATTGTTTTTGAGGAACCTATAAAGCACTCCATTTTTATACTTTCAGTGTATGATGTTGGCATTTTATTTCATGAAGTTGTGTGATAACACATTTTGCATGGAAAGTTTGATCTGGCGTGACTTGAGTAAAGGTTCGTCTGGCTAAAATAGTTAAGAGAGTTAAATTTAAGGGAACTTTAAGGTGTGGTCCTCTTGATAGCTATAGTACTTGTTTTTTTTAGGATTAATGGGGTATTATTTACTGTCCGAATTATCACAAACATTAATACTTTCAGTATTGTTATGTAGAATAGAACCAGGAATGCTATAATTGCCAATAATGACTTCTGCAATCTGAGAGATTTTACAATAATTCTTTTTTTTTTTTTTACTTAAACTAGTTATTGAAAGGAATCACGTGGTGTACTATTTAAGTTGTGAATTCTTAAGGGAACACTAACCATATTTTGGCTAAAATCCGAAAAAGAAATATTTTAAAATATAGTAATGGGAATCATGAGTTGAAACTTTCTAGACTACTTTGAATTATGTTAACCCCATGTTGTCAATGAACAAGGAGTGTCCTAGCCCATGACGTCATCACGACAATTTGACTTAATTATTCCAAAGACTACAACAATTATTCTACAGTAATTCAAATGAGGCAAACTGGTAAGACAGACACAATTTGTTTAATAATTAATTATGATGTGTGTTGTCAAAACAACTTCACATACTGTAATCATTTGTTGTCTTGTGTCATGTTACCATCAGAAGCAGAGAAGTTTATATTAGAGATTTGCTTGTTCTGGAATAGTTTTCTCTAATTATTTGGGAATAGCAAACATGGAGAGATGGAAGGAGAAATAAGAGATAGACCTGTGAAAGGCAGGTGTGTCATAGGATCACTTGCAAGGGTTATGAGAGGAAGAAATGTTTCCATGGAGATAAAGGGAGGTTTACGGAACAGTATTCTCCTGCCAACATTGACGTATGGATCAGTGACTTGCACATGGAATAAAGCACGTCAAGAGTTCGTGCTGTGGAAATGAGTTATCTGTCATCCTCCTCCTCCTCCAAGGGAAGAGAGAGAGAAAGAAAAAGTGTTGTTAGGAAAAGCTATTATGTCTGACAGGTCAAGATGTATCTATCTTTCATATAGAAATAATGTTTCACTAATGCAATGATCCAGTGGTCAGTGTATAAAAGTGGTTGACATAGGATCCTGCATTTTTATCACCAGTGGGGCAGATTTTGTGAATGCCATGGAGTGAAAGTTACCCACATCACCCAGATATCCAACCTTCGAGAACTTCAGTCTAACGGGAACAGTTTTAGCCTTCGAAAGGGACCACTATAAAACAAGCAAGATAGCCAATATCAAATAGCCCTAAACATGAAGCAAAAGGAATGATAACTGTGTAAGATATTTTAGGATAGCAATCACTCATTTCTCTTTAACTTCACATCTGCTTCACCAAGTTACTCTGAATTACCATTAACTGAAACTATATAACAAAATTTTTCCATAATATGAACTCTGCTTAGTTATATACGGCATTGTGACACCCTTCCTCTCAAAAAGTACTAGTGAAAAAGAAGAGAGTGGTGTGCCTCCTATACCATGTTGGGCACCGGGTGGTTAAATGAGGATTGTGTCAAGGATCACAGTTGGCAAGCCAATCATTTAATGAGGCAGATAGTGAGCTGGTCGCTTAGTGGAAGGATCATGAATAATAATAGTAATATAACACACCACTTTTTCACAATCACCTTTCTTAGATGTATCACAATACAGTAATAGGGCAGTTCAGTCAAGAAGAAAAGAAAAACTATAATATAATACTTACACCAGACTCCCATTCTCATTACCACACCATTGCAGCCATGAGTACAGACTATCATCATTCATAAATAGAGTAGAGATGAAGTTGTTTGGTATGTTTGTACACTGAGTGGTAATGCCATCTGTTGACAGTCTGAATTTCTCTAGTTACATGTTTTGCAGGTTTCAAAAACAAGATTTTTATTCACTTTCATGTAATTTACCCAAATTACAAAAATTTCGAAATGTCATTTGTGAGTTGTGGTTTTTTTTTTCTTCTAATCCTTAAAAAAGGAAATTATCCTCATAGCATTAACTTTACACGCAGTTTATTATTCAGGAAACAGCCCATATAATTGGTGTAAGGAGAAATTTTTTCATGTACTATTACAACTTTAACTATATTTTAGATGTTTTTAGACCAATGTACAAGTTTTCCAGAATGAAAACAGAAACTTGTGTAACCTTACATTTATGTAATTATTTGTCCAGATCCCAAGAAGCAAAACATATACTTATGCGAGCAATGATTTAAGTGACTCAAAGAAAGCAGAGCTGAACTAGCTCATACATATATATGTATATCAAACCTTGTTCCAGAAAACTGGGTAATCTTTGCTCCCAAGCTTGCCAGATACATGGCTCAATGCCTGCACTATACATTTTATTAAAGATTTTTTCACTATAGAAATAAAGAATGTTAAAATTTTTACTATTCGTTATTTTGGTGATCCATCAGAAAATCATGACAATTTTGGGACGACCTTTCCTTCGTTTTAGTACAGGAATTCAAGGGTCCACTATGTTTGTAATAAAACATTATCTTCTTTTCTTTTGTAAATGAAATGTACAGTACTGTAAATGCAGATGTGACGTGAATTGATGTGAATATTGCAGTACTAGAAGCAAAATATTATTCCCCAGTATTTAAATGCTTACATGTTTATGGATATGCCAATTGCATGCAGAATCACCTCCCTGTTCTCTGTATAGTTTTTATTGTATATTGTTATTATAACATTTCCTGGCTGACCAAATTTGGTGCATGAAATATCTCACAGGATTCTTGCTACTTCTAGTATATATAATTTTATTGGAGATAAACTTTGCACAGCCACATATGTAATTAACAATCAGCACCTATTGTGTATCACAGACATGTGTGAGGAGGTCAGTAGACTGATTTGGATTTTATTGTAATGTCTCATGCACATAAAAATGTAATATGAGGCATCTGTGTTGAAAAAGATGTTATAGCTTCTTGTCAGATGAGATTTTAGGCAGAAAATCTAGTCATACAGTAATTGAGTATATAACAATCCTAGATATTTATATAGATGCCATACTACAAGTGTGATGTATATTTATATGAAAAGAAATATATTTGATAGGTAAATAAATGTTTAAGACCATATTCAACATGATGCCAAAACTGACACTGTATCCCTTTTGCCAGGTACTGGTGGTACAGAGAATGAAGGGGAAGGTGAGTCCGAGAGTTCTGTTGTTAATTACACAGGGCAGCACTTTGTAACAGAGAAACAGAGCTTCTACATCCAGTGCAACCTCACCCTCTTCAACCAGCTCAAGTGGACTCACAATGGCAAACCCATTATGGCAGGGGAGGGGGGGTAAGGGTCATGTATTTTTTTTCCTTTTTCTTTTTCTTCTTGTGGCAGTTACTGAGTATGCTACAGGTCTCTTAACATCGCTGCTGTAGAGTATCTGTTTATAACTAGCTATGCTCTTCACTCTCAGTAAGCATAATGACCATAATAACATGAAGCCTTGTTGTACCATACTAGGCTATCTTAGGTTTTCCATCTGTCTAGTATTGGTGTGTTTTGAAACTTTGGTAACCAGATAATTGAAGAAAATGAAAACGCAATTAAAATTATTTAAAGAGCTATGCTCACTATTGAAGATGGTCTCATTCTTGGAAAATATGATATACAGTAGACTCGTTAACTTAGCATAACAAGAATCTAAATTTGCCAAATAAGTTAAAATATCAAATATAATAATTTTGATGTCCCCTATAATTGAATACAAAACCTAGCATGTAGTGATATGCTACAATCAGTGAGCAGTAGAGGCAAATATTTGTATGAGTTGCTTAGCATAGGTGCATATGTGATAGACAGTCAGATAAACAAGCAGGCCAATTAAGAAACTCAAGATCCTTTCTAGTTTTGCTTTGTCCTTTCCAAATGGATTCCTCCATTCTCTTCATTCCTCCCACTTTTCTTCTGCTCCTTTCTCCCATGCATAAATTAACAACGGAGGGAGGAAAGCAGTCAATGAATGATGGTAAAATTTCAGCCATCTACGCACAACCATCCCTTTACACACAAAGCTTAGAAAGAAGAAAAAAAGAAAGATAAAATTTGCTTCAAGGAAATATCTGACCGCAAGAAATGGAATACAAAGAGAACATGGAAAAGAAAGTAATTAAAACAAAAGAAAACATAGTCAGACGCAGCAGAGAAGAAAAAGAATGTAATAATATTTGGTTATACCTATGAAAATAAAGAAAGATAAAAAAAAAACATTAAGGAAATACAAAAAGAATTAATGGTGAGGACGAGGAAAGTAAATTGGAGGAAGAAGTAGAGGAAGTCATGAGGTTAGGTCCTTACATAGGAGTTGCTAGACCAGTTAAGCTTAGACTAAAGACTCATACTGCAACAGAAGAGATCTTAACGAGGACTTACAGACCCAAAGATATTGACGAATATAAAAAAGTGTTTATTGGAAAGAATATGAATTAAGAGAAGTGCCAAAAATTTTAAGAATTAGAGGAAGAGACAAATCAGAAAAATTATATAAGAACGACAGAGGAAAAAACAGGGTTTTTTTAGGAGAGTGAAAGACAACCAGATAATGAAATGGTACATAAACAACAGATGTTGAAAAGAAAAGAAACAAGAAGAATAGAACAGTAACAAAAGGGACTGATGAAATAAGATTGATGTATACTAACATAAATGGAATAATACCAAGAAAATTAGAGTTGACAGACTATCTAAAAGAGAAAAACCAGAAATTAAATGCCTAGTAGAAACAATATTATCTGAGAAAAATAATGATTATAATATATGAAGGAAGGATAGAAACGGCAAAAAAGGAGGAGTTTGTGATGATAAGATAAAATCCAGGATGAAAGTGATAAATGTAGAGTATGGAAAAGGAAAAATGGAATTGATAAATGCACAGATTATTACAATATGGAGAAACAAAAAAATAGTTGCATATGTCCCGCAAAAAAAAAGAATTGGACTAAAAAGAACATGAATAAATAATAGAATACACTCTAGAGCAGGGATCCCCAACCTTTTCTGCACCATGGACCAGTTTGATTCCCAAATTTTTTCACGGACTGGAAGGAGGGGGATATTTCCATATAGTATTGTGCATGCATTACTTGAAAAGAACTAGCTCCAGCTATTTATGAACAGTGAAGGTAACAAACTCTTAAAAATAAAGTGAACTTGAAGCCTATAGGCCTATGTCATGTAAAAACGTGACATTATTGCGAGGTAATTTGAGTTTATTATTATTATTATTATTATTATTATTATTATTTTTTTTTTTTTTTTTCCCTCCTCTCATGTTGTACGGCCCGGTTAAGAATGTCCCGCGGCCCGGTGGTTGGGGACCTATGCCTTAGAGAGTTTAGAGAAGATAATTAAAGCACTATAAAATTCATACTGGTGGGAGATTTTAATTGAAGTTAAGAAAAGTGGGAGACTTTTGAAAGCAGAGGTGATAACACTTAGAGAAATAGATTATTGAGACTAACAATGAATGATACAATGGATAACTGACTATACAAGATATAGAGGAGTAGATAAACCATCAAGATTGGACCAATTGATTACCAAAGGAATAAGTCTGAAAAACATTAATTTATGAGTGCCCATTTCGAGTGACCATGTGATCTTAGAAATAAAGATAAAAGGAGATATAAAAGACAAACTGGAGTAATCATATAAAAAGAAAAGAAGAAATTATGGAAAATAAAACAATACTGCAATGAAACTGACTGGACGAAAATGAATCTGAATCGGTTTTCTTTTCATTCTCTTCCATGCTTCATACCTTTTCTTTTTTGCTATATATCTTTTACTATATAAGATGGAACGTATTTCTTTTTGCTATATAAAATGGAATGTATTTCTTGATTTCTTGTTTGTATATCATCAGGAAGAAATCAAGAAATACGTTCCATTTTATATAGTAAAAGATAAAGGAATACAAGAATAGTTAAATGGAAAGGGTGAAAGGGCGAAAAAGAAAAGGGATGAAGCATGGAAGAGAATGAAAAGAAAATCAATTCAGAACATTTAAGAATGTAAATTAGAAAGGAATGAATATGTAAGGGTAACAAGAAAAGAGATATGAAACAGATATAGTTGATAAATGTAAGGAATAACCAAAACTGTCTTATATATTTATTAATGGAAAATTAAAATACAAAGAAAGTATAACTAGATTGAAGGAAAATAAAGAATTATGAGGACCCAAAAGAAATTAAATTAAATTTCCAGAAATTGTTTACAACAGAATCTGACTAAAACTCACAAGGACAAAGGAGAAAAAATGAGATTTGGGAAATCAGGATAAATAGAAAAGAAATAGCGGAAATAGTGAATGAATTGGATGAGAAGAAAGCAGTATGACCAGATTAGGTATAAGGATACATCTTGAAGGATGTTCATTTCTTTGATATCCAACTGTACAGAAAAGAGAATTGCACCGCTCACCATGAAGGTTTACAAGTGACTTTTTCTGTCACACATGCTACTCATATTTCATAAGCCTCAATAAAATAGCTACTTACTGTGTGGACTGACCATATAATGAGCTTCACCATCTCATTTGTCTTCATTAATGCAATGGGCATTTTGAAGTAAATGTATCCTACCTTTAAATTTTTATATGGCCATGTAAATATCATATCCAACATTATCCTAGTCCAGGCTGTAATTTACTTGTTGGATGTGGGGAAGTTCATTCATGCACAGGATTATGGTTTGCTTCCCATCACTGTTGTAGCCATGGCATACCTTTGTCTGCTGGATCGTTTGCAGAATTGTAAAATTTAGTAGTATATCAATTGATTTGACATTTTCATTATGTCAGCAAAGCTGGATTCATAGTCACATCAATTAATGAGTCTACTGTATTGAGTTAATAGGAAAAAAAACTCGTCTCTTCAGAGCAGCCTGGAGGTTGAACTTCTCATGTGTATTTGAAAGAGAAATAGTATTTCAATGCAGATCTTTCAGTATCCTCGTGGTTTCCCTGTTTGTTAGTGTTCTTTACTTACAACAAAGTAGGATGTAATTGAAGGAAATGCTTGAAATACTGTAATCCTTGTCTTTCACCATCAGATGTTCAGTGAGAGGATGAGATAATTACAATAAAGTAAAATTTGTGTTCGTAATGCATCTACATTTTAGGAAATTAATGCTTTTCACATGTTTATCTCTGAAACATAATTGTGTGACTATTTGTAAGTCACTCATAATATTAACCTGTTTGGAGGAAAGAATCTATGGATCGTTTCATGGGGTTCATTCATGAATAAAGTGTGTCAGACCAGATCTGAACAGAGCAAATTGCATGAGCCGATCCAAGTCTGTAAGCTGAACACTGATAGGCTACTGCCTTGTGTTAAAACTCCATGATTTTCTATTATTACTATGCTTTACATTGCTTTAGGAAGGATGTCATTTGATCATATTTCAGAAATATCTCAAGGCAATGATATTCACAATATTCAAGTCCACCATTAAAAGTATAGGATTGTAGCCTAATGAGTAAATAGGTTCATTAATGCATCGCCGATGCTGTCATCATTGGCATTATCTGGGGCACATTCATTGACCTATTTATTCATAAGAATCCCTTATTTTTAGTTACAGGCTTGAGTTTTGTGATTACATATTATAGTCTTAAAGTATTTTTTTAGATATGATTAAGCCCATAATTATGAAACAATGTGAAATAAGGTGTGTACTAACACTATAAATTCATAGAATTGTGAACATAAGGCAATAGCGTATCGGTGCTTGGCTTACATGCTCACTTAGGCTTATGCAACTTGTTACATTAAGGTTTGGATGAATGGATTGTAGTTGAGGAACTTTTGCTAATCCTTTGGCATTTAACATTTGGTGTGTATTGCCATTGATATTTAGTGATGTGAAGGTGACCCCCACCCTGGTCCCCACTGCACGACTTACTCTCTGTGTAGTGTGGGGTGACTGGTTTCTTCTGTAGGGGCCTAGTGTTCAAGTGAGAGGAGTGCATGTGTATGTATGCATGGTATGTGTGGCTTGTTTCAGCTATTGCCCATTAGGAAAATGTCAGGCCTAATATATAGATAGATAGTCATTCAAGTATAAATACATTAATTCATAATTAGCTGATTGACAGTACATAGCTTACATATATGCTACTGTATTTCAGGAAACAACAATCATTAGGAGTGAATAATGAAATCAGTGTAGTAGAAACAGATTTAATATGATATGCCTAATCATAGACTACACTATACTTGACTGGACACTCGAAATCTGACCTTTTGCAAACCGGTCCTACAGCAGATTTTTAGAAAAATCAAATAAAATACTTAGAAATAAGATAGGAACCTCAAATAAAAAGCAAACACTTCTGAGTGATGTAGAAAATATGTTTATGAGCAATAAAAACAAATTAGTTAACGTACGTAATCAGTGGGCGACAATTATTAAATCCTAAGAAACCAAGAAAAACACAAAATTTGCAATAATTTCCAGGAATATTGGAATTTCAATCTGAAAACACTTACATGCATAGCCCATGTAGTCTATATTAATATGCAATACCATAGAATACACCATACGTGACTGTGCACTCGAAATCGGGTCTTTCGCAAATGTGTCCTGAGGCGATTTTTGTTTTGTTTTATTTAAATAAAATACTTAAAATCATCATAGAAACCTCAAACAAAAAGCAAACACCTCAGAGTGATGTGAAGAATATGTTTATGAGCAACAAAAACAAATTAGTCAACATACGTCATCGGTGGGCGACAATTATTAAATCCTGACACCAATAAAAAACACCAAATTTGCAATAATTTCCAAGAATATTGGAATTTCAATCAATTTCAAACACTTACATGCATAGCCCATGTAGTTTATATTAATATGCAATATCATAGAATACACCATACGTGATTGTGCACTCGAAATCGTGTCTTTCGTAAATGTGTCCTGAGGCGATTTTTGTTTTTGTTTTATTTGAATAAAATACTTAAAATCATCATAGAAACCTCAAACAAAAAGCAAACACCTCAGAGTGATGTGAAGTATATGTTTATGAGCAACAAAAACAAATTAGTCAACATACGTCATCGGTGGGCGACAATTATTAAATCCTAAGACACCAATAAAAACACCATATTTGCAATAATCTCCAGGAATATTGAAATTTTAAACTGAAAACGCATACATACATAGCCAATGTAGTCCATACTAATATACATGCATGCTTGAAATAAGATTTGAAACTATTTGCAAATATTCTGTTTGTTTTCTACGTTTTCACTGAGCATGGCAGGATACACAACACCTTAGTGTTGAGAGTAATTGTAAAATATAACCAAAACTTGAACACAACACCCTAAGTCACTCGTAATCAATTCACTCATACTCATACTTCACTCATACTTTCATATACCCATAAATAACATCAAGAAAAAATTTAACATTCCTAATCAACTTACGATGTTTGCTGAGTGTCATCGAGAGAGCGTTTCTCAGAGACTGTGTAAAATAACTCCATTGTAATTCCTTATTGGTGGTGGTCTCTAGTCAGCTTGTTGGTTTCATTGCCTCCTCCTCCTCTTCTATCTAGCAATGTTCTTTCCAATGATCTTATCACCATACATCACTTTCCCGGCGTACGTACTTTTCCTTTTATCCTGCCATGCTCAGTGAAAACGTAGAAAACAAACAAAATATTTGGAAATAGTTTCAAATCTTATTTCAAGCATGATTCAGAGTATACAATAGAAGCTACGGTCACACTGATGAAGCTACGGTCACACTAGGTTTTGCTAACGCTAGCCTGGCTTCCGTTTTTTCTGGATTTACAGCGATACGACTACCAGTCTAGTCACACACGTGAAGAACTAACCTTGTGGAATCAGCTGATCATAACAACACAAGCCGTTATGGAGGAAGCACTTCTCTTCTTCTTCTTCTGCTCATGAACATTTTCCATGAGACTTATAATAGCGTCATGGGACCAATGAATTGAACTATTTATGTTGTTGACCTTTGTAAAGGATTGTTTTGGTCTTCTTCTTCTTCTTGTGACCTCTTTCGCCTTTTGCCTTTCGCGCCACGAATTGTTATGAAAAATTCATTCCCAAGCCGATATAACGATTATATGACATTTGATCACAATCAAATCATATTCAGGAATGGTTATTTCACAATATGTGATGTTTTATTTCAGAAATTATTGCGAATTTGCCAGATTTTTTTGCTATAAACAATATGCTTTATACACAACTCCCACACGATTTTTCACTCAAACTTGTAATCTTTATGTTAATTTCCTATTTGCAAAAGTTGTAAAATAATTTTTTATGTTCAGCCATGGTTCAGCAATCATTACTGATTGTAAAGACATGAAATACAATGTCCTAAATAGAATATGAACTGATAATATGAAGTATTATCTGTCATCACTCATAGCAGCGGAATCTATAGAACTGAAATGTAATATCGTTTGTCAGCGATTGTCGCGAGTGTCCAGTCAAGTATGGTGTAGTCTATGGCCTAATTTATTGAACAATGTGGAAGGAAAAATAAACAAAATGCCCTAATGATTGGAGGTTTCAAAGTAATAAAATGTTAATTGCTTCCTGGACATTACAAGCAGTCATGAAATTATGATACATAAACTAGCATATTTGTACATCAAGTAGATTGATCCTATAGAGAAAAGGATAATTGATTCTAAACTTGTCTGAAAACTCACCCAAATACCTATTTGACATCTTACAAGATGCACTTTTTTCTTTAAAAGTAACTACAAATATTCCCATACTTTGTAAAATTAAGGTAAATTGGAAGCTAACAAGTCAAATCAGAAATACAATATTACATTAACACTTCCCCCTTTACAAATAGTTTCAGTACTGTAAGGCACCTTATTTGACTAATAATACCAATTTGGTGTGCGTAAAATTATATATATAAATGTATTTATCTATTCAGCCACAAGAAAAGTGGAGGAGTATGCCATATGGTCAGAACATGGAGTTGTTTGATGTATTTTCCGTGTATAAGATGCCTCCAATGTTTTAAGCATAAAAATAGAAGAAATTTGAGAAATACCATATTTTAACGTCAGAAAAAAAAACACGAAAGTCATCACTATCAGTTTCAGACATATCACTGTCTTCATACAAGACATTATCCTCACTTCCATCCATGGCATTGGTGAAGCCACATTTGTTGAAGGACTTCATAACCACCTCTTGCTTCTTATTTCTTGATGTATTGACTTGTTTTTCCTGTTTTCTCCACTGTCTGACCATACAATTAGTGGAAGGAGATCCAAATTTTCTTTTTGCAGCTTTATTTCCATGTTCTTTGGCTTTTTTTTTTTTCTTTTTCTTTTTTATGACAACTTCAAACTTGCAGAATATGAGGGGTTTTTTATTTTAATTCTCAAACATTTTTATGGGTCTGATTCTCAAATTTTGCACTACTCTGTATACATACAACTGGACATGGATCCACGCCCAGATCCCAGTGGGTGTGTGTTGTTTTGCGTCCGTGTGTCCCCTAACTTTGGGGGCACAGCGGCCACACACACACTCCCGAAACTCTGCTTTTCTTTTAACACAAACATCTGCTTATTTACTGGTGTTGGTATAGACTGACCAGAGTCCGCCACCACCACACGACATCAGCGATCTTAATAACTGCGACGGGCTCTATTGTTAGCCCTGAATCTCTCGGTTATAATTGAGCACATTGCTGTTACACTATGGAGCATCGCTACATTCCTCCTAAATTGTTCACGGCAGTATTGGAGGAAGTTCATAAGAACTTTAAATGGAGAGAGGCAAGAATGAAGATACCACATTTTCCCCTGTTTTCTCATTTATGAGCCAAGTGGGTTACCATTACACTAAGGAGCACAGCTATATTTTTTTTCCTGGGCTGCAAATGGCTAGTCCAGATGTCAGATGCACACAAAGGAAGAAAAGCCATCTTGTGTGGCCACGATTCTAATCGATCTTCCTTGGTGGGGCCACCCAAACCACTGGGTAGCATGTTAGATCACTCGGTCATGCCATGTGATGAATCCTTTTCATTTAATTTAATTAATTAATTAATTTTTTTCTTTTTATTATTTATTTATTTTATTTATTTATTTTTTTTTTTTGTCACCCTACTTAAAATTTTGTAGAATAGTATTGTCTTCTTATACATGAAAAAATGTGGAAAATCTGTTAGAACTAAACCATCAATTCTTATGACTGAGGATAGAAGATTCATGGTTAGGCTACTGTGATCATGGAATCAGAATGGATCACTGTTAATGTGCTTATACCCAATTATCATTAGCAGTAGAAATTAGTTCTTTTTAATTGCTTTGTGTAGACCCTTTAATTATTTTGAATCTTATTTTATAGTATGCATGTGATTTCAATTTTTCAAAGCTATGAAACATAACCATAAACCTTTAATCTACAGGTTGATGGTAAATATATAAGTACTACTGTAGAAGTGCACATCATAAAGAAATGGCAATAACAGTTTTATCATCAATCATAACTTAAGAGGGTATGGATATAAAATGTTCATAATTTTTTTCATATCATAACTTCTTGTAATACCAGGTATTCGGTTGAAGAAGCCAGGAGTCCTCAAGGTTTCATAGGAAGTCGCTTATCTGTGGATAATGCTCATATGTACCACGCAGGGGAGTACAAGTGCACAACCTTCAGTCAACGATCACATACAATATATGTTCTAAGTGGTAAGGTTGTTACATGGCAAAGCTTGCAGTACATGCCATTGGCTGCAGCCCTCAACTGACTTTAACTTTCCAACTACTGGGCCAGAACCTCTCCTGTCATATCTGCTTGTTTGATCCCTTTTTAATAGTGCAAGACACTCAAATCATAGGTTGTAGTTTTATTCTAATATTGTTATCCTAATTTGATTACATAAAACTCAGGAGTAATGGAATGTAGTGTGTCATACTTTGCTAATGGAGTTGTGTGGTTTATTATTCTAATATTATATTGCATTAATCTCTACATATAACATGCATCATTATTCTTTGCCCACTAATGTGAGAAAAGATATTGGTAATACTTGAGTTGCATACATTCATCTTGTGTACTACATTTTCCATTGATGAAAATGTAGATCTATGATTATATAATGTTTTTGTATTTCATTACCCAAAAGTTGGGCGTTTCACCCTAGATTTTAACGGATTATGTTACACCAACGGACTTTAGTCCAGATCTGGGTTGATTGCCCGCCAGCAGACAGAATCCGTTAAATGTGAAGTTCGTTAAATCAGGGTCTGTTAAATCGAGGATGGACAGTATATATATATATATATATATATATATATATATATATATATATATATATATATATATATATATATATATATATATATATATATACTCGACTCGATTTAGCGGACCCCAATTTAACGGACTTCGGATTTAACGGATTGTCTGCTAATAGACAATCAACCCAAGTCCGGACTAAAGTCTGTTAGTGTAAAAGAAAGTCTGGTAGGTGGCGGTCGCATCGGTAACATAATCCGTTAAAATCTAGGGTGAAACGCCCAACTTTTGAGCAAGGAAATATAAAAACCTTATATAACCAAACCTAATCTAACCATAACCTAACTATAACCTAACATAACTTGAAAGTTTTTTGCCAGGTAAACAATGGTGAGCACAGCCTGAAACCTTCACAGATATCTTCAGTACACTATGTATAGTATGTAGGGCTTTATATTTATATCGATATCGTCCTAGCAGTAGTTATGCAGATTTACCCAAATACTTTTTGGCTTACCTTAACCTAAGTTGTATGTACAGTATTTACAGTTGCACTCAATGGTTACTTCGAGTCAAAGGGAAGTGTCTGGGTGCAGCCATTAAACTTTATGCTCCGCCCACAACCAGCTGATGTACCTAGGCTCTGCCTCCCTCCTCCTTCTAGGCATCAGTGTTGAAACTACCATGGAGTCTAATAAGTGTGCGTAGCTAGGTTAGATAAGGTTAGCCTACTTATTTTTAGGCACGGACTATTTATTTCTGGGCAAAATATGATGCTTTTTCATTTTGAGAAACCTAACCCTAACCCAACCTAACCTAACATTGCGGAGCTGTAACCAGATACTGGTCTTACCTACTGAGGCGGTTGATATACAAAAATTAAAATAAATTTTTTTAATAGTTTCCAGAAGTTGATATATATTGCATGACATTCTGCAACCTTAATTCTGACACGTAAGTATTAACCTCGGGAGAAGATGCTACACACACTTATTAGACTCCATGATGGTTTCACACTGATGCCCAGAAGGAGGAGCGAGGCAGAGCTTAGGTATACATCAGCTGATTGTGGGCGGAGCATAAAGATTAATGGCTGCACCCAGACACTACCCTTTGACTCGGAGTAAACATTGAGTGCAACTGTAAATACTGTGCATAGAACTTAGGTTAAGGTAAGCCAAAAAGTATTTGGGTAAATCTGCATAATTACTGCTCGGACAATATCGATATAAATATGAAGTTGTATATACTATACATAGTGTACTCAACACATCTGTGAAGGTTTCAGACGGTGCTCACCATTATTTACCTGGCAAAACATCTTTCAAGTTATGTTTAGTTAATTATGTTATGGTTAGGTTACGTTAGGTTATGGTTAGATTAGGTTTGGTTCAGTTAGGTTCGGTTATATAAGGTTTTTTAATTTTTTGCCCAAAGGTTATGCGTTTCACCCTAGATTTTTTCCGGATTGCAATATTATGGCCTTTAACCAAGCAACTGACATTTTACACTAACGGACAGGGCTCCCTCTGCATTAGTTCGTTAAATCGAGGGTCGACAGTATATATATATATATATATATATATATATATATATATATATATATATATATATATATATATATATATATATATACACCTTGGTCTCGTATAGAACGTCCAATAGGTTGATAGAGATGTCGTTCTATGTGAAATCGTTCTATGTGATACATGTAGCCTATGGGGAAAACGACAATTGGTCGATAGGTCACCAAAATTGTCCCTGAAATTAACGTACACTGCATATTATTAACAATTATTATATATAAATGGTTAAAAAAACATCAAATAAGGTTTTCCTTACCTTAATCCTACGGGGATGTAAGTACAGGGGGAGGGGGAGTTTGAGGTTTTGTGAGGATCACTCACTTTTGCACCAAATTGTTCTTACACTCGACTCTGATAGTCCCAAATCACATCCTATGGCTGTGTTTCCCTCTCCTTTCTCTTTCCGTGCAATAACTTCTTTCATTATATTGAAGGAGATGGCCTTCTGTTTCATAAATGCACGGCCAGGCATATCTGGGTCAAAGTTGGCGGTGTAGCAGCTTGAAGTGTCCAGCTGTAGAGTGACCAGGTGGAGGTGTGCATGCGCAAGATCACAGTTGGCAGCAGCGGGCAGAGGCAACACACCCCGCCACTCTCCAACAGTCCTTGACGCGTTGCCAGCTAGCAGTATCTCGTCTCCCGCCTCGTGTTCCCTTTTATCGGTAGTCATTGCGTTTATTTATTCATTGAATAAAGATAATAAGAGGTAAATAAACTATGGCCTACTATAATCGGAGGTAAATAAAAAAAAACTTTAAACTCAACAAAGCTGGACTCCTGCTACGACGTGCTGTCTCCTGCTTCCCTCTCCCCTTAACCATAACCTAAGATAACATAACTAACCTAACATAACTTCTAAGATTCTTTGTGAGGTAAATAATGATGAGCACCGACGTCAATACTACGTCATCCCTAGTGCATTTAATACGATTACGCTCGTTCTGTATAAGAACTCCTTGGATTTGCTTCACTTATTTCCGCACCCCGTTCTATACGGTCACGATCGTTCTGTACAATAATTTTTATTTAATATTTTTGGTCGCTCGTTCTATAAGAAAATTGTTCTATCTATATCTATATATATATATATATATATATATATATATATATATATATATATATATATATATATATATATATATATATATATACAGTAAGAACGGTCATCTCGCGCATAATTGGTACTGGACTATCGGCCGCGAGATGAACGATATTGAAATACATGTGTACCGAGTACAACGGGCCAACTATCATTACGGTACACATGTAAATAGTATAATTGGTTCTTAGGTATGGTGCATAAGCTTCTTATAACTCCCATTAACCCTCCAAGAATACAAAATATTTTGCCGAAAATTCACACATACAAGGTTATGCATAATCTGTATGATAATAAACAAGATTGAACACTTTCTGACTATTAATAAAGGTTGAAATATTATTCCACTTACGTTATGAGAGTCTGTGACTGGCTTCAGTAGCCTGGCAGTGGTGGAGAGCAATCGTACTGTTGATTCAGGACAGTTAAACTTACGCATAATGTCACATGTTCTTGCACCACTGTTCATCATCTGAACCATTTCTTTCTTTTCCTGGAGTGTATATTTCCTGAGCTTCACCCCCTTGCGATAATCACGCTTCTCTCGTCCACCACGTTTTTCACCACAGTTTCCACCATGATTTCCACCACTACCACTCATAAAACTCCTGTTCCTTGTTATTACAGTGTATTGTACTTCCACTAGAACGTTTTCACTAGAACACCAAAAGTAAATATGCTCCACAGCACAACAAAATAGCAATATTGTTGTTGGCTCAGCTCCTGCCGTGACACTATCAACCCAAACCAACCGTTTAACTGGCGCGCTGATCTATGCGCATGCGCGAGATGTTCGTTTGGCACTGCTAGATGGCAGAAGGCGGAAAATTTTAAATAGACGCGAGATGCTAAATTCGCGAGACTATATTACGCGAGATGACCGTTCTTACTGTATATATATATACACACAGTAAGAACGGTCATCTCGCGCTGAATTGGTACTGGACTATCG
Organism: Cancer borealis; assembly: GCA_036785275.1. NCBI lineage: Eukaryota > Metazoa > Arthropoda > Malacostraca > Decapoda > Cancridae > Cancer > Cancer borealis. The sequence goes on along the minus strand of JAXIVD010000324.1, from coordinate 14,938 downwards.
GCCGCGAGATGAAAAACCGCGAAATGAACGATATTGAAATACATGTAAATAGTATAATTGGTTCTTAGGTATGGTACATAAGCTTCTTATAACTCCCATTAACCCTCCAAGAATACAAAATATTTTGCCGAAAATTCACACATACAAGGTTATGCATAATCTGTATGATAATAAATAAGATTGAACATTTTCTGACTATTAATAAAGGTTCAAATGTTATTCCACTTACATTATGAGAGTCTGTGACTAGCTTGTGTAGCCTGGCAGTGGTTGGGAGTGCTGCTACTGTTGATTCAGGAGAGTTAAACTTATGCATAATGTCACATGTTCTTGCACCACTGTTCATTATCTGAATAATTTCTTTCTGTTCCGGGAGTGTATATTTCCTGAGCTTCACTCCCTTGTGATAATCACGCTTCTCTCGTCTACCACGTTTTTCACCACAATTTCCACCACTACCGCTCATAGAACTTCCACTAGAACGTTTTCACTAGAACACCAAAAGTAAATATGCTCCACAGAACAACAAAATAGCAATATTGTTGTTGATCCAGCTCCTGCTATGACACAACCGACCCAAACCAACCATTCAACTGGCGCGCTGACCCATGCGCATGCGCGAGATGTTCGTTTTGAACCGCTAGATGGCAGAAGGCGGGAAATTTGAAATAGACGCGAGATGCTAAATTCGCGAGACTATATTATGCGAGATGCCCGTTTTTACTGTATATATATATATATATATATATATATATATATATATATATATATATATATATATATATATATAAAACCACACACATATATACACCAGAGGTGGGCAATCAGATTCGGAAGTCCGATTATCCGATTAATCAGACTCGATTTTCGAATCGGATAATCGAATCGGACTAACCTCCGCCAAACGAATCGGATAATCGCAATCGGACTGCCGAAAATTTAAAGCGATTTGTGATTAATCCAGGTCGACGTCGTCTTTGTATTTTCGCAATAGCAGTTTCTTAATAAATTTTTCTATATTTTTCTCAAGTAAATATTTTTTCGCTTTATTCTATTCGCACTTTAGTATTTTCTCTATAATATAATGCGCAAAATATCATGATTAATTATTAAATCATATAAATTATAATAAAAAGGTTATATTTTACAAGTATAAAGTTGGTATAATACGTGTTTAGTTCTGGTTTTTCATACGCGTCTCATCGGTTAAGTGACGCGCCGCACCAGTTTAGAGCCAGTCGTCGTGAGAGGAAGTGCTGCTGCTGCTGCTAGGGCAAAAAAGCATTAAATTTCCTTTAGAAACATTGAAAATCGCTTTTAAAAACTTTAATCGAAATCGGATAATCGCTAATCGGACTTAGATTTTTTGGCAACCGAATCGGATAATCGAATCGGACTTGACGAGCTGGCGAATCGGTAATCGCTAATCGGACTTCAATTTTTTCGAATCGCGCCCACCTCTGATATACACACATAGTGGAATCTCGGTTCACAAATTTAATTACTTCCTGAAGGCCGTTCGTGACCTGAAATGTTCATAAACCAAAACTATTTTCCCCATAGGAATCAATATCAAATGGATTAATCCATTCCTGGACCCCAGGCGATTGCCTATTCAAACATTTACAACAGTACTTTGTACACAAGTTCATACATAAAACCAATGAAAATCATTAAATCTAACTCATAAAAAGATAAACACAATACTAAACAGATAGAATATAGACGAAAACTTATCTAATTTAATTTCACCGTACTTGTGCAGAGGAGAGTAGAAAATACTCAAGATAGCTTGTCAAATAGTTGCAATGCCTTGTAAAAATGTTTTAGTTAAAAGTTGCTCTTTACACTATTTAGTTGCTGTATATAAGATTTATGATATCCAATAGTTTTTTAGGAGTAATCTGAGCTTGAAGAGGGTGAGGATTGTGTTTACTTTACTAAATTGGTACTCTGACATATAACACTCAAACGGTAAGTGTTCATATATATTTTTCCTTTTTTACGTTTTATATAATCTTACATTAGTAACATTATAGAATTGTTAATCTCTCACATATTTGAAATTTTGTTGTTGTAATGTTTTTTTCCTGTCAGGTGGAGTTGGTATCCATTACCACTTTCAGTCATTGACAACATTTGCTATCTTTCGCATGCCTTGTGTGGTGATTGAAATCTCTTGGAGGATTGTTCTATGGAATCCGTGTTGTTACTTTATGTTGAGCAAAGTTTGGTGTCATAATAGTGAAATGGTTAGTACTTCCCCTTGACCTGCCTACTTCTCTATCTGGATTTAAAATCATGGCTGACACTTAGCAAACTCAGCTGTTCATTCACTGTATCTAAGTTGATCTCACCTTCCTGTGCTCACTTTGGGAGACAGTGGTACAGTGGTCTAGCGCTCGGTTGTGCAAGCCTAGGGTCCCGGGTTTTAATCCCCGTTATTCGCTGACCACTTTTCATTCTTTGATATCACCGCCGAGTGGCCAAACACTCCAAATTGCTGCCATACTGTCCTCAGACGGGATTTACAACGTTTACATGCATCTGAGGCTGTAGTAGCAGTTTCAATCGCATGTTCTCAACATATTCAAGAGAGAACGTAAACATTTGAGGCTTCACTATAAAAAGTATGAAAACCTACGCCAAATAACAGGTGAGGCAAGTCCATCTGTGCCTCCATAAGCCTACTGGTGCCAACGGTTAATGATATAGAAGAAAAACAAAAACTTGACTTTAATTAATTAAATACTGCCACATTCTTTACCGAGTTCAGTTTGTAAGTAAGAATGAAGTCAATTTCATTCTTAGTTTTACCGTTCTGTCTTTTCCACATCCACTTCTTGCTCACCTTATGATCAAAGAATGTGTTCATTATCTTTAAATTATTCCTCTCTGCAAACCCTACGAGCATGTCACCTCTGTCATTTTGTATATCTATTCCAAAGTTTTCTAGTGTTTTCATTCCTACACTTTTTCCCAACTTTTGCATGAAAGTCACAGATTATGAAAAAACAGAGTTTTATGCAATTCTAAAGCTCCTACGTCTTCATAAAATCTTTCAATGTCCTCGTCATCATAGGCTGATGTTGATGCATAAATCTGTATGATTATATCTATTGTTTAATTTTATTATTTAGTCTGCAACTCGCTCATTCAAACTTTAGAAATGTTCAGTATTTCTTGCTAGGTTTTTGTTCACTTTGAAATCTACCCCTTGTTCTTTCTTGTCTTTTGTACTCTGTAGCAAAAAATGTGACAATTCTTCACTTCTATGAATTCTTCTCCAGTTCTTCTAACCTCAATTAGTAGGCCTATGATATCCCATTGAAGCCTTCTACTTCAAATAACACTTCAAGACTACCGTACACTGGAGTTGTTTAATGTTATTGTGTAGTGAAATGTAATATTATAAAGGTGTAGTTCAGAAAGGACACCATCGGCTTCATTTACTTGCATACTGGAATCTCCTGACCAATGTGCTGCATCACCTCTTCTCTTTGTTTGCCTTGATGGATGACCAGAATATATTGTTGCATTTAACAAAGCTGTTAACCAACGAAACGATGCATACTGTAACATACAGCGTTCCTAGCAGAAGCAAGACAATGCAAAAGGCAGCATTTGTATATACGTAAGTTGAGGAGTTATGACTTCATAATCCAGCAGGAGTAGAAGTTTAGCATCCCTGTCCTGTATGTGTGCATATATGTGGGCTTCATTAGAATAATATTGGTTTATCTCTACTTCTTCATATGTATCCCATAGATTCAGCAATGATACTGTTTATATATACTATATATATATATATATATATATATATATATATATATATATATATATATATATATATATATATATATATATATATATTACATAATATAATATTGTAGAATTATTGTGCCAGTTCTAATAACTTTTGCTGTGTATTAGCTTGAGTTACATGAATTTTGGGGAAACATTGAAGTATATCATAATTGAATCATATTCTAAAAAATTAAATGTGTTCCTCTATTCTTTCAGCTGAATTATTTGGCAGTGGATCAATGCACTGGTTTTACCCAGGCCACTTCATTACTCTGCCATGTAATATGACTAATGATGACAGCACTAACTTTACCCTGGACTGGTAAGTGAACTTTCGTTTTGTGGGTCTTTCCCTTGAAAAAATTACATTGCATTGGATTTTTTTTTTTTTTTAAGCCCTCCATAATCATGTTCACATATATTTCTTAATATTAACTTGTATCTATCACAAAATACTAGATTTGTGATTCCACTAATAAACAGTAGGTACAGCGGTTATTCATCAAAAATTAATTGAATAAAGTAAAAATCATTAGTACTAAACAAGAAAATATGAGCTGGTTAAAAATTTTTGGTATATTTTTATTTCATGTCAAATTTTTGTAAAAGAATTGAGGCATTATAAGAATATATTACAACATCTGACGGAGAAAGTTCTTCTGTATTTGAAGGTGTTGTTAGATTTCAATGAAGTGAAAAGTGAAGGAGAGCTATTTTGATTTACCAAGATGTATGCACTGGTAAGGAAAGTAAGTTAGGCTTCAGCCATTTAACATCTTGGCACAGAAAAGGTTTTTACTTTTTACTTTCATCTCAGATCATCCTCAAAATAATCTTATCCTATCTCAGATTTATTATCCACATGCCTTAGAGTTAGGTTGGACTTTGCTAATTTTGATATCCATTACTGTCCTCTTACTTTAGCAAGGATCTGATTTTATGAATGCCCTGCAAGCTTTTTTCAAATATACGGTAGGGGGAAGATAACCAAACATGAGTAATGGCAATGTTAAGAAGAGGAATAGTGGCTTGAAAGTATTGTAAATAAGATAGAATTCCTTAGAGGGTTGACTAGTGTAGAAAAGTTCGATAATATTGCTTTAACAGAAACTTGCTTAGATATGTCAGGGAAGATATTTAGTCCAGAAATAGAAATAGAGGGGTACAAATTTTTTCACAAGGATAGGAAAGGAGGAGGAGTAGCACTTTATGTTAGGGACACATTGCAATGTAGTGTAAATAATGTGATTAAGACGGATGACAGGGTAGAATCCATATGGGTGAAAGTTAGGGAAGCAGCCAGAAAAACTGTTTTGGGTGTAGTGTATAGGCCTCCAAACTTAAGTAGAGGAGATTCTATTCCTACATGGCAGGAGATTACTAGGGCACGTAAGTATGAACAGTTATGTGTATTGGGTGATTTTATTTTAAGGAACATTGACTGGGAACTAACGGTAGGTGATAATGATACTGAGGATTTGTTAAAGTTAGTTCAGGATAACTTTTTATACCAGATAATCAGAGAACCTACTAGAGGTGACAGTATTCTAGATTTAATACTAACCAACCGAGATGATTTAGTTACGGAAGCAGAGGTTGGGGGGCAGTTAGATAACAGTGATCATTGTGAAATTAGGTTTATCCTAAAAGGGGAAAAAGACGTTGGGATTGTCAATAAGCATAGGGTACCTGACTTTAGAAAGGCTAATTATGAGGGATTAAGAAGACACCTGGAGATGATTAGCTGGAGCCCGATTGAGGGGAGAGGTGAGGTGAGGTCAGACTCAGAGGGGGAGGAAGCGGGTGAAGGGAGGTCAGATCAGGTTTTTACAGTAGGGGAAATCAGTGAGGTCAAGGCTGAGGAGGCTTATACATTTTTCCTTGATAATTTGATTGCAGGTCAGAAACTAAATATTCCATATAGGGCGATAAGATCACGTAGGAACGATCCAAAATGGATGACTAACAAATTAAAGTATATAATAGGACTAAAAAGAAACAAATATAAAAAGGTTAAGGCAGGACAGGACAACTATAGGGAACAGTATATTGAATTATCTAGGTCAGTTAAGAAGCTAACCCGTACAGCAAAGAAACAATATGAAATTAAGGTAGCTAGCCTGGTTAAAACTGATCGTAAAGGATTTTTCCAAGTATATAGGACAAAAAGCAGGGAATTGGTGGGTCCGTTTAAATTAGGTCAGGAAGAGATGGTAAGTTCGGGGGAGGATATGGGTAAGGTTCTTAATGATTACTTCTTAAGTGTTTTTACTAAGGAAGACAAAAACATAGTTCCAGTTTGCGAGCAAATATTTAGCGGGGAGGAAAGCGATAAGTTAATAGATGTTGAAGTAACTAGGGAATTAGTGGTAAGGGAGATCGATAAAATAAAGAAGTTTAAATCACCAGATCCAGATGAAGTTTATCCCAGGGTAATTAAAGAATATAAAGAGGTGGTTAGCCAGCCGTTAGTTAATATTTTCAGGAAATCAGTGGATTTAGGGAAGGTTCCTTCAATGTGGAGGCAAGCGAACGTAGTTCCGATTTTTAAGAAGGGAAATAGAGCATTAATGTCTAATTACCGACCCATCAGTCTGACTTCAATTGTAGGTAAATTACTAGTCTATTATTGCAAATAAGATTAGAGAGCATATAGAAAAGTTTAGTTTGATAAATGATTCACAATATGGGTTCAGCAAGGATAGGTCATGTCTCACTAACTTATTAACTTTTTATAGGAATGTTTATGAGGCTGTAGATAATTATGTGAATTACGATATTATATACCTAGACTTCAGTAAAGCATTTGATAAGGTTCCACATGATAGACTACTAAGTATGGTTAGAGAGCATGGGATTGATGGGAAAGTTCTCCGCTGGATTAGATCATGGTTAAGCAATAGGTAACAAAGAGTCACAATTAATGGTTTCAAGTCTAATTGGGGGTGAATAACAAGTGGAGTGCCACAGGGATCTGTATTAGGGCCATTATTATTCATAATATACATTAACGACTTAGACAATGGGATTAGTAGTGATATTAGTAAATTTGCTGATGATTCTAAGATAGACAGGATTATTAAATCAGAGTCTGATGTAAAAGACTTGCAGGGGGACCTAGATAGGTTAAACGAGTGGGTGGTTAAGTGGCAGATGGATTTTAATATTGACAAGTGTAAAGTAATGAATATTGGTAGAGAAAATCCTCAAAACAGGTACAATATAAACAGGGTAATGCTGAATAGGTCAGAATGTGAGAGGGATTTGGGTGTTCAGGTTACCTCAGACCTCCGTCCCAGAAAACAATGCATTGAGGCTAGAAATAGGGTTAATTGGTTGTTGGGATTCATTACTAGAAGTATTAAAAGTAGAAGTGCTGAGGTTATTTTGAAACTGTATTTAGCGTTAGTCAGACCTCACCTCGACTATGCAGTGCAGTTTTGGTCACCGTATTATAGAATGGATATAATTTTGTTAGAGTCAGTGCAGAGAAGGATGACCAAAATGATAGAAGGAATTCGTAATTTTAGCTATGAAAGGAGACTAAAGCTTTTGAAATTGCACTCACTAGAGCGACGTAGAGTAAGGGGAGATCTGATTGAAGTATTTAAGTGGGTGAAGGGTTTTAATA
>JAXIVD010000323.1:180453-183186 GCA_036785275.1 Cancer borealis | reverse complement strand
GTATATATTCATAATAATGGGAGACTTGCTAACAATGACATCGATGGTAGTCAATAAGGATTAATAATCATTATTATTATCATCATCATCATCATCATCATTATCCTCATCATCATCATCATCATAATCATCGTCATCATCATCATCATCGTAATCCTCATCATAATCCTCATCATCGTATTCATCATCAATCATCATCATCATCAGTCTCTTAAGAGTTCCATGCAAGACAGAAGCCTCTCCAACCCCATCCACTCATCACTATCTCGTCTCTTCCAGGTCACCTCAACACAACTACTTATGTCATCTTTCCATCTAAATCTGTCTGTCTTACCTTCTCTTACCGACCCCGGCTTGTCATTCTGTTACTTTAGTTGTCTATCTAGTATTTGGTCGTCGCGTGACATGTCCACTTTTTTTTTTCTTTGAATTATAATGAAAATGTCGTCAACTTTGATCGGCTCCCTAATCCATGGTGCTGTCTTCCTATCCCTCCATGTTATTCAGAGCCTTATTCTTGTCATTCCCCTTTAAACACTCTGAAATTTATGTTCCAGAACTTTCGTAAGACTCCAAGTTTCAGATCCATATGTTAGTAGTGATAGGATGCACTGACTATAAACCTTTCTCTTTATTAATATTGGGAGAATAATTTTCATAACATTATATTGTCTACCAAAAGCATTTCATCTCCTCTCTACTCTTATTTTGATTTTTTTCATGATCTGGAATTATATTGATTTTCTGTTCCAAGTAAGTATATTCCTAAGACTTGTACACTAAAGGACTAATAGCAATCATAGATAAAACAGTAATCACAAAGCGGTAAAAGGGATAATGTTATGACAATGAAAACATGATAATGACCATCACAATGACTGTAACGAGTGTCATCACAGCACCAGTAATGCAACGTGACAACAAGGAAACAAACATCAGATATAGTTCACTTACTTCGTAGAACTTTAAAATCACCGTACAAGAATTATTGGAAACGCTCAGAAAAAAAAAAAAAATAGAACCAATAAGAATACCGGGCCGCGGAAAATTTATCACACAAATGGTAAGGAAATTTTAAAACTCGACCACAAAACCGACGACAACCTTGTTCAGCAGAGAACCAACGCAGCGATAAAAAACGGAAGAGGCTACAAGAAGAAGAAGATCAGATCAGATCACATCAGCAGGTAAAGCGTTGGTCAGGAAACACGCGCAGGTAACCCAGTCTTACGCCCCCAATGACCAAGCCTTTCCATGTAAGTACGTACATCGCTGAGCACTTTTAAATGACGTAACGGGTCACCCATCGCTTAATTCCTGCTATACTACCTGGGTTAAGCAGTGGCCCAGCGTTGAGGATGAAAGTATTATGGCGGTGCAAAAAGGTGGTCCAGTAATCATACCACCGACCCGCACTACCACATCCTGTCCCTAATTATATTAAAGGCTGATATCACCTACCTTTTTATCAATTTTTTTTATTAGAAAGAGAGAAAAAAACAAAAAAACAAAAAACAATCACTATCATTAATTGAAAGACCACCAACGTTCCTGTGATTCCTAGAAACGTCAGCAAGAAAAGTAAAAGTAAAAAAAAAACGAAAAAGAAAATAACACTGGGCACTATAAAAAAAAAAGAAAAAAAATGACAGCCATACTACAGGTGAGACAACATTGAAGTGGTGTAGGTGGTGTGAGTGTGGCTGTGATTGGTGTTGGTGATGGTAGACAGTCACACAACGCTCACATCCTTCAACCAGAACCCTCAACACTTTAATCAGAAAACAAGTCATTTTTTTTTTTTCACTTACACCTTAACTGAGCTATGCAGTGTTACCAACTAGACAGACGACAGGACATGGCTCAGTTATACGTGCCCATAATCTAGCCTCCTTCTAAGCCCTAAGGGGATGCTCACAGGAGGACTTAAAAATGGTCGGCAGGCAAATAAAAAACATGATACCATTGACCCCGGAGTGACTCGAACACCCAGCCTTCTGATCTGGAGTCAGACGCGCTACCATTGCGCCACAGGGCCGATGAGAGAGAAGGAAGTGACGGAGGAAATGACAGAAAAGGAGGTGGGGAATAATAGGGATGAGGTTGAAAGTGAGGAGGAGGAGGAGGAGGAGGAGGAGGAGGAGGAGGAGGAGGAGGAGGAGGAGGAGGAGGAGAAGGAGGAAGAGGAGGAGGAGGAGGAGGAGGAGGAGGAGGAGGAGGAGGAGGAGGAGGAGGAGGAGGAGGAGGAGGAGGAGGAGGAAATAATGTGGAAGAATATGAAAAGGAGCACAAGAAAAGCAAATGAGTTTTTCTTGTTATAATAACCATGTTACCAGTGTACTCCATTCTGCCTTAAGTATGAGAGCTTCCTTGCCCTCCACCACTCCCTCCATCACACAGCTGGGGTATATATGTAACAGTGACAAAAGCATTACATATGTTCACAAAAATACAAAAGGAAACTGTCCCAAGGCTCTCAGAAAGGAAGGAGGGAAGGAAGGCTCTACATTATATACCCAGTTAAAAGTATTATAGTTACCTTAACACATGACATAGAAAGCTGGATATGTGAAGGGACGCGAGGTTTTTACGTATAACGAAGCAGAAAGTTTCGCTTACAACCTCCTATGACTTACATAAATAATGAAATGATTAATAAATTCCACCACTCACGTTGTTTTACGATATGTATCTAAGATTACCGTAAATCATTGTATTATTTTCCCACTTGGT
>JAXIVD010000323.1:142953-175453 GCA_036785275.1 Cancer borealis | reverse complement strand
ACTTTAATTTTATCAAGTGCCTTAGTTATTATATCCTCAGTAAAGTGACAATCGCTTAAAGGAATTAAGTTAGGTTTAGCTGGGGTTACTTCCTGGATTTCATCGGTGTCTTCAACAGTAAAAACGGATGCAAAATAATCATTTAGTACTTCGGCCATTTCTGATTCTGTATTTATTTCCTTACCGTTTTCTAAGTGGAGTGGGCCAATATTAGTTGTGATAACTTTTTTATTACGTACGTAGGTGTAGGTGTAAGTTTTATTCGCAATATATATTTCGAGATCTTTTTTACTTCGTCTAATCATCTTTTTTGTTTCGCGTCTTAGTCTTTCGTATTTTATTTTATCGTTTTCGTTTTGCGATAGTAAATATTTATCATGTGCCCGCTTTTTAAGTAATAATCCTGCCTCAATCTGGCTATTCCACCATTTTGGTTTATTAATATTTTTATTTTTACGTGGACGTCTCTTACAAACGGGAATGCATACTTTAACGGCTTCATTTAAGATGTTATAAAACTTTTCCCACGATCTATTTACATCGGTTTCGTTGTCTACTATGCTCCAATCAGTATCTGCTAAAAGCTTTCTCAGTTTTTCAAAGTTACCTTTGCGATACATGAAGATAAGTTCTTCGCTTACGTTATCTTTGTAAACTTCGAGATTTATGTTAAAAGAGACAATTTTATGGTCGCTGGTACTGAATTCAGGGCCCGTATTAACGTTACTTACTAGACCGTCGTTTGTTGAAAATACAAGATCTAGTATATTATCACCTCTCGTGGGTTTGCTTACGTGCTGACTTAAGCCACTCTCTAATAAATTATTATATAAGTCGTGACCCATATGAGATTTAAGAGAATTTCCCCATGAAGTTACAGGAAGATTAAAGTCTCCAAAGATTACGCTTTCAAATGAATTACTTACTTCGATTATCTGGTCGAATAATTTTCTATCGCTATTATTATTGTGTGCTGGTGGTCTATAAATGAGTCCAATAATAATTTTCTTAGAACGTGTTTTCAGTTGTAAAAATATAACATCTACGTTATCTATTTTTTCAGTTTGCAAGACTGTAGGGTTAAGACTGGCTTTCACGTAAAAAAGAACGCCCCCACCTTTTTTATTTTGTCGTTCGCAACTGAAGATTGATTAGCTTGGCAAATTATATTCTGTTAAAAGGCTCTATTTTCTGTGTTAATCCAAGATTCCGATACTGCAATAATGTGAAAATCTTCAGATGCTGCAAGTGCTTCTAAATCTGAGAATTTATTTCTGAGGCTGCGCGCGTTAAACATGCAAATTTTTAGGCAATTGTTTACGTTAGTTTTTCTATACACGGTGTTACTTACGTAGCTGAGGTTGTGCGAGGCTGGATACTGTTTTTTCTTCTGAAATTAGAAACTTTTTCATTAAGTAGCCTGCCTAAACGAGCAGCTCCAACTGGATTGAGGTGCAAGCCATCGTCCTTGAAAAGAAAAGGTTTGTTATAAAAGTCATCCCAGCAGTTGATAAAGTCGATTCCTTCATCTGTACAAATGGACTTAAGACGGTTATTGGTGCTGAAGGCCCTGTTGAAAAAAGCTGTGGGTGCACTACTTCGGGGAAGGATTCCTGAAAGAATTATTTTATTAGTCTTACATTTGTATCGTCGAATCAGCTTCCTGTATCTCTCCAGCAGTTCCTCGGATCTGGTGTTCATGACGTCATTTGTACCTGCATGGATAATTAAAAGCGTGTTAGTATTTACTTGACTGGTTGCCTCGTCACAGGCTGCTGTGATGTCATCCAAACGTCCTCCAAACGAAGGATCAACACACCGGCGTGCTATTTATGGCGTGCGGCACTCAGTCTTTTATAATTATACTGAGAAATTTTGACGGCTTTATTTAGCTAGCTAGCACACTTGTAGTCATAGCAATAATGATGATGATGATGATGATGATGATGATGATGATGATGATGAAACAAAAAAACACTGGTGAAAGGGATATGGAGTCTAAAATTGTTGAGAGAGAGAGAGAGAGAGAGAGAGAGAGAGAGAGAGAGAGAGAGAGAGAGAGAGAGAGAGAGAGAGAGAGAGAGAGAGAGAGAGAGAGAGAGAGAGAGAGAGAGAGAGAGAGAAACTTATGGTGAAATGTGAGTCTGAACATACTAGGTAAAGGAAGCTGAAGCGCAAAGAAGACAAAGAGGAAAAGGAGGAGGAGGAGGAGGAGGAGGAGGAGGAGGAGGAGGAGGAGGAGGAGGAGGAGGAGGAGGAGGAGGAGGAGGAGGAGGAGGAGGAGGAGGAGAAGGAGGAGGAACATATAGGAACACATAGGAAGAACAAACAGCAACAGGCCTACTGGCCCTAACGAGGCTGTTTGTGATAAACTAGACTACACTATCTAATCTGGGGTGAAGGATACAGGATAGTAAGGGTGAGGGATTCTCCCACCAGCCACGACTGGCAGGAGAGGAAGGCCAACCATGCAATATAAGTAAAAATAAATAAATAAATGCGTGGAATTAGATTAGACTAGCCTATTACTACTGTCACTAACACTACTTCCTGGCAAGCGATGTCAGGCCCCTAGCGACGTCCTTCCGAATCGAGATTTTGTAATTACTGTACATTAGAAGGAACTTGCTCAAAGTTTACTATGTTGACGAATAATGTTTTAGTTGCGGATTGGCTTCTAAATATTTGTCCAGTCTATTTTTGAATGTATTAATTGTTTTACTGTCGACGACATTGGCGGGCAGGGAGTTCCAAACGTTAACGATCCGATTGAAAAAGAAATGTTTGGCTTCGTTTGATGTGAATCTTTTACCAGTAATCTTAAAAGTATGACGTCTTCTTGTTATATTTGATCGATCAAAAGTAATGTAATCTTCTGCATTGATATTATCAAATCCTTTAATTATCTTGAACATTTCAATTAAATCTCCTCTCATCCTTTGTTTTTCGAGGCTGAATAAGTTTAATTCTTTAAGTCTTTCTTCATAAGGTTTATTTCTCAGCCTTGGAATCATTTTCGTTATTCTACGCTGGACTCTTTCCAGTTTGTCAATGTCCTTTCTGTAATATGGGGACCAGAACTGTACGCAATATTCAAGATGAGGTCGTACTATTGAATTATGCAGTTTTAATATGACTTTTTCTGATTTATTTTCGAAAGTACGCCCAATAAAGCCGACCAATCTGTTAGCGGTTTTAACTACCTCTGAGCAATGCTGACTGGGTTTTAAATCGTTTGATATTGTGATTCCTAGATCTTTTTCATTGTTCACTGCAGAAAGTAGTTTTCCATTCATTTGGTACTGAACGTGATCATTATTTCTTCCGATATGTAGTACCTTACATTTATCAACGTTAAATTTAATTTGCCATTTATTGGCCCAAGACGTTAGTCGATCAAGGTCTGATTGTAAGACTTCTCTGTCACTTGTCGAAGTTACTTTACTGGCAATTTTCGTATCGTCAGCGAATTTTGGTATTTTGCATGAGATCCCATCATCTATGTCATTAACATATATCAGGAACAAAATAGGGCCAAGTACTGAACCCTGTGGTACGCCACTTTTTACGTTTAACCATTGAGAGGAGACACCGTTTAAGACTACTCTCTGTTTACGTTCAGAGAGCCAGTCCTGAAGCCAATTGTAGATGCTACCAGAGATACCGTGAGTCTTTAGTTTATTAAGCAATCGTTGATGGGGAACTTTATCAAAGGTCTTTTGAAAATCCAGATATATGATATCTACTGCTCTGCTTTCATCGTACGTGTCAAAAACATTGTGAAAGAAGTCTAATAAGTTAGTTAGACATGAACGTTTATTACGGAAACCATGTTGTGAGGGTTTTATTATATCGTTGTCTTCAAGGAATTTCACCATATTGTCACGAATGATTGTCTCCATTAATTTACATACTACTGACGTCAGACTGATTGGCCTATAATTTCCGGGTTGTGACTTGTCTCCCTTTTTGAAGATTGGGGTTACATTAGCACGTTTCCAATCTGATGGAACTTTACCAATCCTTAAGGATTTATTGAATATGATTGCAAGCGGTTTACTGATCTGATGCTTGACCTCTTTCAAGATTCTCGGGGAAATTTTATCTGGTCCAGGGGTTTTATTAGTTTTCATCTTATCGATTTTTTGTTCAACGTCATTTTCTACGATGAGTAAATCATTTAAGAAGTTTTCGGTTCTTCTAGTCTCGAGTGGTTGAAACGATGAACAATCCTCTTCTGTAAATACGGATGCAAAAAAGTTATTAAGGATTGTAGCCATTTCATTTTCGTCGTTTGTGTGATTTCCTTGTCCTTTAGTAAGTGGACCGATATTACAGGTAAGGGCTTTTTTACTCTTAACAAAACTATAAAATTCTTTAGGATTAGATTTACATGATTCCGCTATATATTCTTCAAGGTTTTTCTTGCTGCGCTTTATTAGTCTCTTAGTTTCGCGACGAACTCTGTCAAACTCAACTTTGTCATCTTGGTTTTTAGTTGATATATACTTATCGTACGCGTGTTTTTTGAGAGAGAGGCTGTTTTTTATCTCATCGTTCCACCATTTTGGTTTGTTCTTCCTTGCTGAACGTCTGTAACGATACGGTACACATACTCTAATAGCTTCGTTCAGCTTTGTGGTAAAGGCCTCCCATGACTTATCAATATCTGATTCTGACTCTGACAACAGTTCACTCCAGTCCGTGTTTTCTAGAATTGTTCGCATTCTGGTGAAATTTGCCCTTTGGTAATTTGGTACCCTCTCCTTACTGTCATTTACTTTTATTTCCTTCATGTTCAAGCTGAACGAGCTGAGGAGGAGGAGGAGGAGGAGGAGGAGGAGGAAGAGGAGGAAGAGGAGGAGGAGGAGGAGGAGGAGGAGGAGGAGGAGGAGGAGGAGGAGGAGGAGAAGGAGAAGGAGAAGGAGAAGAAGAAGAAGGAGGAAACTGATAGGATAATAAAATACAAAGAAAACAGAAAATATATGACTAAACGCGATTAAGTAAAAATAAAATCACACACACACACACACACACACACACACACACACACACACACACACACAGACACACACACACACACACACACACACACACACACACACACACACACACACACACACACACACACAAACACACACACGAAGAAAAAGCTGGATATAATAATTTTGATTTCATATTACATTTAAAAAGTTATTTGATATTTATCCAACATTCACGTGTGTGTGTGTGTGTGTGTGTGTGTGTGTGTGTGTGTGTGTGTGTGTGTGTGTGTGTGTGTGTGTGTAAAGAATACGTTGGGAGGAGGAAAAATAGCAAGAGAGTAGAGGGAGAAGAGTAATGATGGAGATAAGGGATCGGGCGGAAGGGAAGGGAGGAAGTGGAAGGGAGGAAGGGAGTGAAAGAGGGAGGGATGGAAAGAAGAATAAATATAGAAAAGAAAGAAAAATGCGAACATAATGAAGACGATGATAAAGAAAGAAGCACTAGAAAAGTGTATTGTAGCGAAATTACGTGAAGAAGAGATATTTATTGAAGGGAATGGAAAGAAGCAGTAATAACGCCGATGATTGACGGGACAAAGAACATATCCGGCACAGAAAATGAGGATAGAAGGTGATGGAAGACATGAATTTGCTTGACATTTCTCCTCCATAAAGAGAGATTTACTTATATCGTTTGTGGCGCGTAAAAGAAATGACGACACTCAAGGAAGGGAATGTAGCTATAAGTGGCAAGTTTGATACTCTTTTATGCAGCGACCAATGTGGGATAAAGAAAATAATGGAAAACTTCATGAAATACAGACACAAAATAAAACTCTCACGTTATAAAATAAGTTTGAAAAAAAAAATAGATATCAATAAAATGCGTAGAAAAGGGAATTCTATATGTAGAATAAATAACTTGTGTAAGGAGATGCTAAGAAAGGTTGTTCTAGTGTCGTGTTTCGTTTCATTATAAGTATAAAAATAAGTCTGCTGTCTAAGAGATCGGCAGGAGCCTAAGATGACGGTAAACAGCTTGAATCTCAATACCGGCTGGAAACGACATTTCTCGAACATGTTGAACGGAAAAACAGTAACTTGGACCGTGAAAACAACATTATTTGAATACTTGAATACCATGTGACAATATAGGATTTTGATGATTTAACATACTAAGGATCAGCAGGATACTTCAATGCGTTCATGGGCCAGAAGTATTGTATTGCACTTGATAGCAACATTACTTTCACCACCAATCCACAGTCTGCAGTTGATGCTTTCATCATTACTGGGACTCTGAACTCTGAAGATGACGGTGGTGACTCACAAAGCAGCCAAGTTTTATCTATGATCGTGTGGGCCAAGAGCAAATTATTGTCTTGAGTTGGGGTGGTTCTTTAATGTTGTTTTATTATTCTTGTTGGCGGCTCGTGTTTGTCTTCCCTTAAACTAGTTGTTGTTTTCTAAGTACAAGGTGTTGGGTGTTGTGTGAAGTATGGTGTTTGTATGAGTGTGATTCTAATGAGGTTGTTCCAGGTATGCAGAATGCGCACCTGGTCCATCTCGTTTATTGATTTATTTTTAATTAATCTATATATATATATATACATTTTTTTTTTTTTACTTAATACTGTGGGAAAACATTTTGGGTTTAATTTTAGCTTTGTGCATTTTTTCTTGTGATTTATTATTTATTTATTTTTTAAATTAATTTTACTGATAACCTTATCGAAATATAATATTGTCTTTGCCAGTTTAAAGAAATTGTTAAAAAATTCACACATATTTTTGACGCAGTGTTCATATTGCAATTATTGAAGTTCATTATCTGTAACCCCCTTTTTATAATATTATAACTAAATTCATTTTTTTTACACACTCTATTCAAACAACCATTATGCTGCATTATTTCATGTGTGTGTGTGTGTGTGTGTGTGTGTGTGTGTGTGTGTGTGTGTGTGTGTGTGTGTGTGTGTGTGTGTGTGTGTGTGTGTGATGTAGCAGCCCCGCCTCGTAACAAGCCTGGTAGTGACCGGGTCTGACACCGTTGAGGCCAACAGGTGAGGCCGGCGTCATGTTCCCACCTCTGCAAACACTCACGCTGCAGAATGTTTTATGATCGTCCTTCAACAGATGAAGAGATTCGTGCTGCTTAACTGGAGGATTCAGAGACAAATTTTTATCTCTTTGTCCTTCAGTATTCCTGCGATACCTGTCCGGAATTAAAGGCGTATACGCATTTGTACATTACACACACAAACCATCTTGTTTGCGATAGTGTTCTTTTACATTTGAATAATGGTTTCAACGTTCCTCCTCAGCGAGGTAACATTTTGGCAACATGTGACATGCTACATTGTCGCATACGCCAAGTATGTTTCAACCAGCTCAACAGAAGACAATGTGTCGCATGCGATAAGATGTAGCCTGTTGCCTGGTGTTGAACGCTTTCCCACCAGTCGCGGGAAGGATTCCATGTTGAAAGCAACAAGATGAATTTGTCTCAAGAAAAAACTCTAGAATCTATAGAAGATGTAACACCTAAACTAATCGAGGCCCATGTCGCTTGCTATCGCTTTGAACAGGTTCACGACTGAACTTGAGGTAGTGCATGGGAGTTGGTTAGACACTTTCACATCAATCAATTAATTAATCAATCGTATCAAGGTGGCATTATCTACAAATAATAAGCTGGCGAAGTTCATCTGACTTGCAATTAAGTCTGTGGATTCATATTTCTGTCTTATCTTCAGATTGATGTCTGGGGCTTCTCACACTTACAAGTATCATATTACGCAGCCGGTAGTGGACTTTAGGGCGTGAAGGCTTGTTTTGTCTCAGGGAGGTAAGAGTGACTGCCTTAAGCGTGCAGTATTAACTCAATCCGGCAGGTGACACCACTGCACGCTTCTGTTGGGGTTGTATTTAAAATATAACATAAAAATAATAATCCTGGGTGCTCATGTTGGGATTCAAATCTTGGCCCATATGATACATCCCAATACTACAGATGATTAAGGTGGATGGGACGCCACTCAAAGCCGGCAGCCAAAGTATCACATACATATGATTAAAACAGAGACACTACACGCAACGTGACTAAGCCTTAGAAAACATTATCATTTATACAGAGAGAGAGAGATCACACGAATCGCAGAATAACTGGTCTGTTTTTACTGGATATTACTACTTCAATTTTGTCAATGACGTAAATTTGGTTCACTTCTGAAGAAATCCACATGACAAGATTTCGTTTCAGACACTCGGTTCGGTCCGTCACTGAATAACCTTTGATGAAATAATCCTTGGTTAATTCCCTCTATGGAGGACATACGGGGACTCAATGGTGAGGGACGTCCTTCGTGTCATACATCACGGAGAAGAGAATTAGAAAGGATTACTGAGGATTACAAACAGTGATTCACCTTCAAATCCTTGGTAGACTGTTTGATTTAACTACTCTACACTAGTTAATGGTATCAGAGAAAGGATAGTAGGATAAGGGGGGAGGGCTGATGCAGAGGAGGAGAAGGAACCCAAAGTAAGAACAAACAGTTTATATATAATACACTATCTGATCTAAAGTGAGAGGCGCAGGACAGTTTAGGTGAAGGCTGCCGTACCCTTGTTCCCTCTAGCTAGTGTTGGCAGAAAAAGAAGAAAAGCGATGAAAGAAAAAAAGGTGCATGAAATTTTGTATAGGAACGAGTTAAGGATTATAACTCCTGCTACTTCTATCCATGAAAAAAAAAAAAAAAAAGTCCCTTCACAAGAAAATTAAGTCAACGGGAACCCCACCCTCAAAAAAGAAAGAAAGAAAATCATTGACCTAAACGCTCACTTAACTGTTCATTAAGGTTGAATTTCACATTCGTTAGTTAAGGCCAGACAGATGACGCAGATGCCTTTACCGAGTTACACAAGCCTGTATAGAAGAACTCATGAGGGAGTACTGGCTGGGGAGGTGGGTGGATAAAGGGGGGGGGGTGTATGTGGGTGCCAGGACCTTGTTAGTGGCAGTGTACTCTTTGTCAAAAAAACTGTGACTCTAATTCCCTTTTACCTGTTAGTCGGGAATGTAAAATTTGACACACACAGCAGGGTCGAATTAATAATTTTCTTTGTCAATGTGTTTAGCGTTGATGAACTCGTAAACTAATCACACAGTTTGGGGATTAATTAACCACATTTTTGAATCGTGAAGAGAGGCGACGTATTTTCAAGGTATTGGTTTTTAAGATCATATTGTATTGTTAGGAAGCAGCGGTGGCGGCAGTAGTATCAGCAACGAGAGTATAGTATGTAGTGGTAGTAAAAATGATGGCGGAAGGATGGTTGTAGAAGTTGTGGTGGTGGTGGTGGTAGTAGTAGTAGTAGTAGTAGTAGTAGTAGTAGTAGTAGTAGTAGTAGTAGTAGTAGTAAGAAGAAGAAGAAGAAAAAGAAAAAGAAGAAAAGTTGAAGAGAAACTAAGAAGCATACGATTAAAAATAACAATAAAATAGAACACGACAAGAAAAGAAAAGTGAAGATTGTCCTTTACCATTGCGCCTCTACCGGAACACTATGCAGACATGTGACATCGAAAGTGTAAACATAAAAAAATAACAATAATAATAGACAATAGAAAAGATCTAATCTGGAGTAAAGGCACTCCAGGCCTCTACTGTTGACCTTTTTCAGCTACCTTATGGGACACAAAGATGACAGGAAGACGAGAATCTACGATGCGATCTCAAGCGGAACAGGCCACAAGAAGAAGAAGAAGAAGAAGAAGAAGAAGAAGAAGAAGAAGAAGAAGAAGAAGAAGAAGAAGAAGAAGAAGAAGAAGAAGAAGAAGAAGAAGAAGAAGAAGAAGAAGAAGAAGAAGAAGAAGAAGAAGAAGAAGAAGAAGAAGAAGAAGAAGAAGAAGAAGAAGAAGAAGAAGAAAAAGAAGAAGAAGTTATGGTGACAGAAAATCCAAGTTACCATTTAAATTTTCTTTTCCTATACACCTTAACAAAAATATCAGGTACCTAGACATAGCATGAAATCCATAGTATGTAAAATCAATGCATTCCATATATATATATATTCCTAGATTTCACCACTCGCAGCACCTCCACAATTATTAATATTGTGAATGTCATCTCTCAAAACTTGTACGTTAAATAGTTTTAGTTTTAGAGACATCAAAGAATCATACGTTATATCAACCCTTATTGGAAAGTGTTCTACTATCTGCTCGCAAAAAAAAGAATAAAACTCATGCTATACTTGTGAGGAGAACGAGATAGATAGATATATAAAAAGAGAGAAAAGTTTCCATTCCCCTCAGTAGGTTCCCTTTCACAATGAACCTGGTATCCCTTTCATATAGTTACCTTATTCAACGCGGTACGCAGCCTTCCCTATAGATAGCAAGTGTAATTTTTTTTTATATTCGCGATTGAAATATTTCACATAGATTTTTAACCACATAACCTTCACCTTTTTGTTTCTTCCCAGTAATAAAAACAAGGATAATGAAATACTATGACTACTACTACTACTACTATTACTATTACTACTACTACTACTACTACTACTACTACTACTACTACTACTATTACTACTACTACTACTACTACTACTACTACTACTACTACTACTACTGCTGCTACTACTACTACTACTACTACTACTACTACTACTACTACTACTACTACTACTACTACTACTACTACTCCTTATATTAGCAATACTACTACAACTACTACTATTTTAGGAAATATTAATTTAGTTTATCCTTCATACAAATAAGTTTTTCCGCACGTGCCGAATGGCTGAACAAAGCCATCCAATCCAGTGGAAAAAAAGAAAGAAATAGAAAATCACTTAATCACATACCTGACACATAATGGCGCCCACACACGTGCACTTACTTGTAATTTACATGAACACATTTTTACCGTTTTGGTTTACTGTTGGGTTATTTCTTATTCATTGCATATTTTTCAACATATTCCAATATTCCTGGCGTTTTCATAGTATAGTAGACATGTATTAATAAACACCATCTATAAATTGTACATATTCACACATCCTGTACTCGTGTATGTATGTGTGTGTGTGTGTGTGTGTGTGTGTGTGTGTGTGTGTGTGTGCGTGTGTGTGTGTGTGTGTGTGTGTGTGTGTGTGTGTGTGTGTCGGGTGCTTCCTCTAGGAGACAAACAATGGTCTCCGCCACACCCTGAGATGTAATCCGGGCGAGATATTTATACAAAATAATAATAATGATAATAACAGCAATAATAATAATAGTAATAATAATAATAATAATAATAATAATAATAATAATAATAATAATAATAATAATAATAACAGCAATAATAATAATAGTAATAATAATAATAATAATAATAATAACAACAACAATAGAAACACTAATATTAATGCTACTGTTTGCTCCCTATCAGGACAAGGAAACCATGAAATGTAAGGAATATCTAGTTACTCAACATAAAAGATAAAACAAAGTACTAAAGCAATACAGGAGGTTCCTCGGTGCAGCAATCATGCAAATGGGTGTCTAGGAAGGGAGACACAGGTGCGTGAAACTGGATCTACATAATTTTTTTTTGCCGTGAGAGTGAGGATTGTGTGTGTCAAAAAACTACCACCCCTTGAAGCCTCATTTAGTGTGTTGGGTGTAGTATACGATCACGTCTCTATGGCTTAGCACGCGTGAGTGGACAAGAGGACTAACAGACAGGCAGATAGATAGATATACCGTTAGACAGAGGTAACATATTGATATACAGATAAAGAGAAATAAAAGAATTACACCTGCACATTATTGACTGGTGCATAGATATATATTTGACTGACAGATTGACTATTTGGTTGACTGGTTGATAAGTACACAGACAGACAGATAGACAGATAAAAGGGACGATAGGATATACAGACAATGCAAGGAATGTTATATGAATGAATGAATGTTATATAAATGAAATCCAAAATCCATTATTCACAGCATTGAGCGAAAGTTTTCAGTATTTAGGTGGTCTAAAAAAAACACACACAAAAAAAAAAATACAAGGAGATAAAGGCGCTAAGGCCGTTTCTTGAAATATTTCTTTGGTGTATAAACGTAATGTAGTCTTAACTTTCCGTCTGTTCCTGTTGTTTGTTGGACCACTAAACCATACTAACGGACCTGTGTGTGTGTGTGTGTGTGTGTGTGTGTGTGTGTGTGTGTGTGTGTGTGTGTGTCTGTCTATATATCTGTCTGTTTACTTATGTCTCTCTATTTCTGTCTATATACTTTTTTTATCTCCTATAAGATATTTTGTTTAAAACTAGATCACTGTATAGAGAAAAGAGAGGGGGGGGAGAGAGAGAGAGAGAGAGAGAGAGAGAGAGAGAGAGAGAGAGAGAGAGAGAGAGAGAGAGAGAGAGAGAGAGAGAGAGAGAGAGAGAGAGAGAGAGAGAGAGAGAGAGAGAGAGAGAGAGAGAGAGAGAGAGAGAGATACAAACAAACAGACATACATACATAAATTGTGTGAATCGTCGCTAATCCGCCTAAATTGTATAAGGGGACCAGGGTTGGATTAACAGTGAAGTGTGTTTTAGGCACGAATTTTATATATGTTTTTGTTGTTGTCATATTCAAACTTATTCCTGGGGCTTATATTGCATTGAATATCCGTAAACAAAATAATATCATCATAGTGAGGTGAGTAACCTTCTCGATTGACTTGTTTGTCAGTACAAGAATAATTCAATGGGTTTTAAGTGTGGAAATGTAGTATTATGTTTTGTTAAGTTATTAAACATTCAATACTAATTTAATTCCCTTTAAACTGTAATTGGTAGGTTGTCATGGTAACATTTCCTTCGTACTGCACTAATTATAGCTTGTACTACCATTCTCATTATTATTATCATCATCATCATCATCATTATCATCATCATCATCATCATTATCATCATCATCATCATTCTACAAGTGTTTAAACATATTACAATCTACGTATCTTCCCAAACTATATAAAGAGGAAACACTAAAATACTAAATTTGCAGCACAACTTGAAAATAATAAAGACCAATTGTTTGGAAAGCATTACCCACGATGTATTTCAGAAAAAAAGTATTGGTGATGACTCGTGTGTAAATACTTTGTTTGACTCCACCATTAGGGAACAGCTGTGGCTTACCTAAAATTTACTAGTATATTGTGACCTGAATTCCTTAAAAAAGAAAGAAACGCAAGCTGGAGTTTTTTTTTTCTACCAGGAACAGCAATTTATGTCATTTTCATAATTATTTTCAAAATTTTCTTTTATATTAAACTCGATAAAAAAGAATGGTATGTTTTTTTCTATCTTACATTTAATATAGCTGGAAGAGTTAATTAAAACTAGTCAATATTTCTGTTGTGTCACTATGATAACATTTTGCAAAGTTGTTTTGTTTTCTTATTTGTAACGGTAGCATTAAGAGGGAAGAGTACTGACAAAATTGTTCTTATACATATAAACTGTACTCTCATTTAAACAGGTAGACTGATTCCACCTCAAGGAGCCTGATAATATATGTCTAAGGAAGTACGTTTTTTGTCAAGCTCTTGCAAACATTTTAACTCATACCTTTTTATCTTTAATTTTTATCTTTATATATCAAGAAATCATCACGGAGTAATGATCATATAATATATATGATAAGAAATCCTTTATCAAATATATATCAGGAGTGGATCAAAGCAGATCTAATGATTGTTGCATTTGCAATCTATCATTTCTTTCTGATGTGAAAGTAATTGAACAACTACACAGCTTGGGTAATGTAGTGTAGAAGCATTCAAACAGCAGCGGAGGAGCAAAGGGTTAGCAGTGTGTTCCTAGAGTGAACATTAGAGACACAAGTCTTAAGGCACTCACCTAATCTTACACCAGAAATTCTTAGAAGCTTTTGAAGTGTGTATACAATAATCTCTAAGCATATGATTTTAGTCAACAATTATTTATGAATAACTTGACTTCTCCACCGCGTATGTTATACACGTTCACTATTTTTTTTATAGCACTGTAGCAGATGATGATACCAGTTTAATTATTTGAAAGGTATTTTTCAATTCTGGAAAGAGGAGGAATATTGCTCGAACTTTCATTGCAATAAACTGTATCAAGTGAACTAATAGGAATGTAAGAAGCACTACTAAGCCTTCAATGCTGACTTTCTTATCAATATCTATATTAATGAAATGTGTGTGTGTGTGTGTGAGTGTGTGTGTGTGTGTGTGTGTGTGTGTGTGTGTGTGTGTCCGTGTGTGTGTGTGTGTGTGTGTGTGTGTGTGTGTGTGTGTGTGTGTGTGTGTGTGTGTGTGTGTGTGTGTATGTGTGTGTCTGTGTGTGCGTGTGTGCGTGCAATTATTAACCTAGATATAAAAATCTAAAAACCTTCCAAACATAAGTAGATTCTGAAGTATACCACGACAGAAATATTTTTTTGTTACTCTTACTAATTCCCGTGAAATGTGGAATGTATCCCATTTACACGTTTCAAACTCTTTATAGTAAATAAGTCGTGCGTTCACTAAGTTTCATCTTCGAGGGAGTACGTGAGTATATGGATATATCAACCGTATTCCACTCCAGGGTGTGTGGTGGGTGTTAGGCAGTGGAATAGGGTGGTGCCGGAAGTGCAGTGCAAGGGATCAACACAGGAGAGGAAGGCACAGCACGGCGCGGCTTGCAATACCAGGCAACACAGCACCACTTTTGATACCATTCATCCCGTGACAAATGAAAGGCTTTATATGTCAGAAAATGACCAAATAGGACTTGCTTCAGCTTACACGAATCAAATAACTGGCGACTCATAACAACACCATTCATTGATTAATTTAAAAAAAAAATTAAACGCAACCATGGAAAATATGAATCCACTATTTCCTAAACGTGCATAATGTGCAGATCGTATTTAATGATAAGTTTATTTAAGAGTTTAATTTCAATTAGTTGTATTCACTCTTTGTTGGTTTGGGGAAAAAAAAAGTTATGTTGCTGCTATTTGAAGGCTGATTCCATAATATCCACGGAGAGTAAGGCATCGACCACTAAGGGCGTGTGTTCGTGGCCGGTTCTGGTGGGATAAAACAGGATATAAGAGATAGATAGATAAATAAATAGATAGAAAGAGAAAAAAGAAGAAGAGTCAAGTAAGTAGCCAAGCGGCCACGACAAAAAACACACAGAGAAGTAAAGGCGTTGAAAGTTTTCAGATTGAGTTGGTAGGATAAAAATAGAACACAGGAACATGTAGTGAGTGGCATGACCTGTGTAGCCTTGTCATGCCAGGTTCAAACACTCGCCTTGCTGTTGCTCTTTCTAACTACCTCATGTTTGCCTCGAGGGTGTGTTCATGTTGAGGAGTGTGTTGACTGTGACTCGCTGGTGGTGTAGCATTGGGCGAGTGTGTAACAAGCTTTTTGGCATCGATGTTAGCTGGTAATTTATTGTATTTTGCTTATTGAGGTAATATCTACGGTAATGCGTTGGTTATTGGACAGGTGTGCCATTCCCACTGTTATTATAGCAGTCACTAATTGTTTGCTTGTTGCCAGGCCATTCTCATTACGGAAAATATAAACACCATTATATGCCTGCCTTATAACAACCGAACCCATGGTTCACAATGTGTGTGTGTGTGTGTGTGTGTGTCTGTATGTATGTGTGTGTGTGTGTGTGTGTGTGTGTGTGTGTGTGTGTGTGTGTGTGTGTGTGTGTGTGTGTGTGTGTGTGTGCAAAACGTGTCATGTATAACAATAAAGTATGTCTGGAAGCATGACGCATCATCACCAAAATATACCACAAACTTTCCGTGTTAATAATATAAACTCAGTGTTTATAAATGTGCTTCCCGCAAGCCTTGTCCTGCAGTTAATCCCCCACACAACCAGTGTTAGGTAATCAGTCGAAATGTTTAAATGTTTAAATTAGCACACACGTAAAATATATAAAGTTACATATGTGGAATAATATCATAGAATACAAAATATATTTCCAAGAAAAAAAAAAAAAAAAAAAAAAAAAAAAAAAAAAAAAAAATATATATATATATATATATATATATATATATATATATATATATATATATATATATATATATATATATATATATATAATTCAATTTAGTGTGCATACACTTGCAATTCGACCGTGTACAAATATACCTATATAAGTACATCATATGTGTTATTTATTCTTGACTAAATAGAGTTATATTTAATCATTCAAGTTGTTGTGGTTGCAGCCATAACGGTGCCTGGCCCTGACGTAGGTTCAGGAGGATATGAGAAGGGAAGGAATCGAGCTTTCCAAACCTTTACTGGACATCAATAAATCAGTTCTACTTCAAATGATAACAGGCACCTAAAATGAGGAAACAGTTACGTAAAATGAGGAAACTCCAAAAATCTGTATCGCGACGCATAATAAAAAAAATATTCTCTCGCCTGATCGTTTGTAATTAGAACACAAACACAGCAGAAAATATTTTCCTCCGAAAAAATAATCAGGGGAGCATTCTCACCCGATACAAGTGGTTCTGAAATAATGTGCGGAACAGTAGTTGAAAGATTCGAGTCAGTGACGTGTAACCGAGTTGATGTTGGAGTCGCCGTGGTGAGAAGGCAGTAGTGTTGAGGGTGTTGAGGCCAGTGCCCACGGTTATCGTCAGTAGCTTGTACATCATGGTGAGGAAGTTAGTCTTATGTTAAGAACAAGTTTTACTGGACTTGTGATAGTGTTTCTCATTGCCATTGATTATGATAGAAAATTGTAGTGAAATACATAAGAGTTTTCGATGCGTTATTTCAGAAGGCGTCATGGATTTACAGCAGCCGCGCATACATTCTTCTAACGATTGGTAATTATGTGTTGAAAACTTGTGTACTATATGAATTGTAAAGATAAGGGTGAGTTCCTAAACCTTTCCTTTGGATTCCTAAACCTTTCCTTTGGTGCCCACAGCAGCAGCAGCAGCGGCAACCAGTGTACCGTCGCAATATTACCGTGAAGACTGTTGTTATGGGAAGTCTACCTTTAGTCACGGCGAGACAGTCTTATCCATACCCTCTTGCTGTGTATACTTGATGTGTCACGACGGCGACATCCGGGAGCAGTACGTTGGGCAGCCCGGGGACCTAGGATGTGAGTGAGCCAAACCGGCGTTGTTAATCGTCTGTTGTGGGCATACGAGAGACTATTAACGGTGGTTTGTTTTGAGTAGATCCTGTCTACTTAAAACCCAGCGCCCGTTACAGCAGCCTTCGTAGAAATCGTAGGCTAAGTAATAAGATGCAAAGAGTTATTTAGTCTCTATAATAGACTGCCTCCTAAACCTTTGTATTTTCTGAGCGAACTGGTAGCCGATAGTGTCTTGGTATATACTTGGTCTCGGTGGTGTTTAGGTGTATGGTCCCTTCCAGGCTGCGAATTTGGCGGGCTGGTCTATCCTAACGGAGCCGAAATTGATGGACAATGTGTGACTCTCACCTGCAGCAGAGGACAATGGAAAGTTTCTAATGACATTGCTCCGTGCTGTGAGTGTTGTAAATTTTTCATATTTTGTGAAGTGAGTATATACGCAAGTTTCTTTTTCGTTAACCCTTTCAATCACTTTGCTTGTCTCTTGCCGTTTTTTTTTCAGGTAAACATTGCTACCTGATCAACGACCCTCACATAACTACCTTTGATGGTCACTACTATGACTGGCACGGTAATTGTAACTACTCCGTCACGCAAACTGGTACTTCTCTCTATCCTGAAGTCGGTGTCTTCAGTGACTTCCGCCCTTGTTACAACAGTGCCTCCTGTCTCCAAGTGTCTACATTCAAGAATGACCCGCATACGGTGATCACCATGGACCATGATGACCCATTCACAGTGAGTATTAACCTAATGATCCCACTAACTCTGTTTTCTCTTAATTTGCCGGTCTGTTCATCAGTTAAACTCTTTAGAAGCCAGTCTGCTATTATCTAGTCTTGTCACCTTAACCCATCACTGAAGTGACATGTCACCCTAGGTCAAGGTGAATGGTGATGAGTTTGTGGTGACAATGGGAGTGTCCCACGTGCGCTCCTCGCAGGGCACCCACCCGGTGCTGGCCTGGCGAGACGACGGTTGCATTTACCTTCTCGGTTCCTCAAAGATAATGGTGAGTGAAACTGTTTCACTAATACCTTTATTGGTTTTCCTCTGTATTTTAACCTGAACTGTAACTAAGCTTTAGATTTTTCATGGACTTTTTACAATTTCAGTAGCTTTTCTGTAGAACTCCTTATTCCAAACTGCCGGTAACACTTTCCATCCCACCAGCTACAACACTGTAGTCATCGCCTGGATGTCTGGGCACATCCATTCCACGTGCGCGGTCTGTACGGCCTATGCGGATACTTAAGCTTCAATGTTGAGGACGACTTCACTTCTCGCAACCTGCAAGTACACCCACTCCATAAGTGGCCCTTGGCGTTTCCAGAGTCGTGGCGGGTAGGAAAACCATTTCTTGTAGTTACTCATTAGCAGTTTTATCAACATAATCTGACCACTATTGTTCGGTCATATAAGGAGATTTGCGATAATTGTAATCTTTATGCTCTAAAGAACCTAAGTGAGATGGTTTATTTTAAATCTAATGTAGTGGATAGAATTTAATCTAGTGGTTGAAATCTAATTCCGTGGAACTTTTCTAATTTAGTGCAGCGAAAAATAACTTAAATAAGATTCCGTAAAAATATCCCAAACTTCTTTTTCAGACTTTACATCAAGATTACGATTGCAAGATTTGTCGTGGTTGTGACACCGAAACCACCGTAAGTAACTGTTTTTTACTTTAAGGAAGTAGCATTGTATTGCATTGGTGATGGACAATGCTAATCCTTAGTTTGTTGCAGGAGGATCCGTGCCGATTGAGTGTTGAAAGGAGACAAGCGCTCAAGTTACTTTGTGGCAGACATCTTAACTTTATTTTGGCAGCCGACGTGGAGCTGGCCCATTACGTCGGTAAGATGGAGGGGCGAGCAAACTGTCTCGAAAGGAGCGTCTTGACGGTACTAATTTTTTTAAATCATACACGAGGACCTTTTTCTTATTTTCAGATGCTTGCCAGTTTGATTTATGCCAGCTGGTCCAGACGGGTGCTTCGAGTGAGGAGTTAGAAGACTGGCTGCTGGTGTTGAAGACTTTATCTCAAATTGCTAAGATTATTCTCTCCAAAGTATCCGGTTAGGTTCTGATGGATCCTTTAACTTATCGACAGTGTTTTAAAAATTGGAAAAAAATGACTTGGTTATGGATGGAAGTTTAGAAATTCTCTGAAATATTAAAATCTTGCTATTCTCACGCAGGGGAGTGGGAACCGTTGCCTCCTCTGCCTCCCTCCCAGGGCGTTTGTGTGCCGGGCTCTCGTTGGAGGATTGAGTGCAATTGGTGTGACTGCGGCGACACTGGAACCCATGCAAGATGCACACGCAAGGGATGTCCTTCAGGTGAGTATCTAGATGCGGGAGTGAAATAAAGCTTGTACTGCACTACGCAGAGTAGAGTATTAAATCTAATCAAATCATTAACGAAATATTTCAAGACTAGTTAGAAATTTTACGGGCTAATGAATTCTATATTGTAGGGTACATTCACCCCCTGGGTAAGGACTCCTGCACAAATGGTTCGAGGTGGAAGGCTGACTGTAATTGGTGTAGCTGCGTGAGAGGAGGATTCCATTGTACTAACAATCCCTGTGGTGAGTGCAGCACGCGGGGAAACTTTCAAAAAATACTCTTAGGCTACATGGTCTTATGAATTACGAAGGTATGAATATCAAATCTCATTTTATCCCTTCTGTAACTTCAGGTTCCCCGACGTCCACTGAATCACCTATCACCGGAAGCCATACCCCCAGCCCTACCCCTAAGGACACCACTACCAATGAACCCGATATTTTCAATCCGACCTGCTTCCAAACCAAAGACACTGGCTTTTGCCACGGGTTCTTTGTGCGGTACGCCTTTACCACCGTCACGGGACAATGCCTACCCTTCGTATACGGCGGCTGTGGAGGAAACTCTAACAACTTTGAGACTTTGGAAGAATGTGAGAGGTTGTGCGGAAAGGGTAAATTATCTTACTAAAGCTGACCTGTTAAGGTCGTACCATTGGTCCAATTTATCAAGTCTGCTCTGGTGGATTAATGATGACCGGTGTTGTCAGATGATGCCAAGCCAGCTCGTAACAC
Source organism: Cancer borealis (assembly GCA_036785275.1). NCBI lineage: Eukaryota > Metazoa > Arthropoda > Malacostraca > Decapoda > Cancridae > Cancer > Cancer borealis. The sequence goes on along the minus strand of JAXIVD010000323.1, from coordinate 155,209 downwards.
GGGACAGACTGATCCCAGCGTATTCATTAAGGTTTCTTTGTCTGACAAGGTTATAATAAAGTGTGTAGAATAGTGTCCCAAGTGATATTACTTTTCCTTGTTTATTGAATGCCATAAAGTTCTCGATTAATTAAAAAAAAAAAGGTTCGTGTTTGCATCCCTTGAAGTGGTCAGACATTTTACTATTCGGAGGTCGTTTAGGTGGAGTGAACCTTAGCATGCAGATTCGTGGTTAAAGTGGAACTAATAAGCTCGTTTCGTTAGAACGGGAAATTAGTATTGATTACCAAGTTGCAAAATATTTAACGGTGAATGTATTAACCAGACGTTGTGGGAAAATGAGGATGCAGAGTAATCTAGAAACTGAATAAATTACACTAAAATCACGGTATGTAACAAGGTAGTGAATATTAAAAGTGAAATTCGCTTCTCTATCCCCTAATTCAACAAGGCCTAGACATAACAAACCAGCCTTTCCATGAGTGAAGAACGCTAGATAGGAACCATTTTGGTAGTCTGGAAACCTTGTAGTGACTTAGCAATGTTATTTCTGTTTTCCTATTTCCAAGGCTCTCATTAGACACTGTTTTTATTGCAGTGAGAAATTTTACGCCATCCACGAGACTTTCATTACACACATGCGCACGCACACGAGGCGAAAAAAGGCCGGTATGAAACTTTACTGGCAAATATAAAAAATAAAATACATCGAACAATCATACCTTAGAAGAAAAAGTGAAACTGATCAGAGGAACTGTTAATTCAAGTGAGTATTTTATTAGATATCTCCAGCGAAGTATGAAAACTTCAGCAGTGCTACCATGATTATCCACCACCACCATCACTATAACGCTCAGCCCTTAACGCGGGAACCCTGCAGCTGTCAGGCGAGATGGAGTACAGGAGCGTGTAGTAATACTGCATATTGTTGCGAATCATTGCACCCATTACCATCCTTACCACCATCACCATCACCACTAGCGTCCCGTTGCAAGTTACAGCGGGGGAGATATAGACCACAGGAAGGGCGGTAAAGCAGTAGGTTCAGTAACGGTATGGTAAGGACCTTCAGACAAATATCAATTCATTCTGCCTGCGTTGGTCAGTGCTTGGGTGCAGCAGCAGCGGCGAGGAATCCTTGATGCGCGAAGGACTGAACTCGATAATTAGATGAAATAACTGCCTTCAAGCCGAGCGGAATTGGAAACTTTACCTCAACTCATTAATAATTGAATTTGAAGTAAAAATAGAATTCACTCAAACGCTATGAATTGATAAAAAAAAAAAAAAAATAATGTAAAAAGGGTATACATGCAGAGTTTTAGGCACATTTATTTTTCCTGCAGCAAGGGATATCATTTATCCAATTAACTGGGAAGGTTCGCCAACAGTTGTAAAAATTCCTGCCGCCACGAGTAGGCAGACTACAGGTGAGCAAAGTGCACTCAAAAGAAACCCTTCGTAAAGCTATGAATGCACGTGTGAGACTCAAATTTCACTCTTCTCCCACACCACCACACACTCTCTCTCTCTTTCTCTTTCCCTTTTTTTCTCTCTCCCTCTCTCTCTCTTTCTTTCATTCTTTTCCAGGGCTATTCATTCACGTAATGCTTATATTTTCAATCTTCTTTTCCTCCCAGTCAATGTAACTGGGAGAGTGAAAAGCCGAAGAAGGAAAAAAATAGAAAGTGAAAATAAACAGAACATGATATCGAGATGGAATACAGCAGCGTTCCCTGATCCCTTTGAGGCGCGAGTTATGATGGAAGGCCATGGACTCGGACGCTTCGGGGGGAGGCTTTCGACTCCGGAATAGTATGGCAGGGAGTTGCACGGGATCAGTAATGGGTGTATACAGCAGATGAAGAAAAAAAAAAAAAAAAAAAGGAGAAAAATGTAATACTTCGGATGAGTGTGTGTGTGTGTGTGTGTGTGTGTGTGTGTGTGTGTGTGTGTGTGTGTGTGTGTGTGTGTGTGTGTGTGTGTGTGTGTGTGTGAAGGGCTCAAGTACACTAAAGGAATTAAGTAATTAGAGGAGCAATCATTTGGTTCAAGTTATGTGTTTCCTGTTACGTTCTGTGTTTGGGGAGTCAGGTAATTAAGAGTTCCTTACCTGTCTAACTACCTACCTCTCCTTACGTGGCTTTTATTTTTATTTCTAACGTGTGTTCAGCTATACCTTCCCTTCACTGTCTGTCTATCTACCTGTCTATATGGATTTGAGAGAGAGAAAAAATAAATAAAAAGTTAAGTGTTTACGTGTCATAACATAATCTATAAGAGTTTCCATTCCTCACGATAGTTTTTCATCAGTGTCTAAACTTTCAAAATCAAACCCTCTTTCAGGTGCAGGAATCACTAGTAACGGAGCAAGAGCCTCAATACCGGTCAGGAAATAAAAATAAAAATAAGAAATACAGGCAACCTCACTGATTGGTTCTCTACAGTTATACTTCAGGATAGACTTCCAACCAATATCTTGCAACATTTGTTTATTTAGCCTGGGAGTAATTTTCTTGGTGTTCTTTCTTACTATCAATTAAACAAAGGTTGATTGGGTGTAATTGCACTATATCTCTATTTTTTTTTCGAAGGGTATATTCAAGGGTAAACTATAAACAAATGAATGTTCTAGGATAGCTTGAGTTTTAGTTTTAGTTTCAATGATTCGTGAAGGTAACGCGATGTTGGAAGGGAATCAGTTAGACACCTTGAATAAAACTGATACTTTTACACACTAGTACTAGGCGAGACATATACTTTGCCTATAAATGCACACTATGAGCTTACTCTCCAACAATTAAACAAGGATTCGTTCCCTATTACCATCATGTGCCCGTGTTTGAAATACTCTGCCAGTAACTATACACATAACGAGGTCAATGCTTGGCCCGAACTCTCTCATATCACACCTCCATTTGAACACCTGCATCCATTCACTGATACTATTTGCCTGCCTGCCTATGAAAAGGTGCCAATAACTGCGAGTATTGCCCGTTGCCTAGTAATAACACAGGTGACATAGGTGTTGTGGCAATGGCAACAATAGGACAAACCTGTGCATTATGTCACCCAAAAATTTGTCAGGTGTTCAGAATCTTCTCGAGGTTCTGTGAGGGGGTCAAGGAGCATCAAATCAGCATTATCAGGTTGAATTGGTAATTAAAACTGTTTCTACTCAAATTAAGGCATTAACTCCTGGCCTGGCATCCCTAAACTTTATGCTTCGCCACACCTGAAAATGGTATTGACCCACACCAGCGATGGGTACCTGCGTGGTGACTCAACTCAGGAATTACCTTACTTCCCCCCCCTCAAGCTTACCTTTCACTCTCTCTCTCTCTCTCTCTCTCTCTCTCTCTCTCTCTCTCTCTCTCTCTCTCTCTCTCTCTCTCTCTCTCTCTCTCTCTCTCTCTCTCTCTCTCTCTCTACGCAGGTGTCCATAGTTGACCGCCACTAAAGTTGTGTTCATCTCGATACATTATGGTTTTTGTAATGTTGAGCACTGTAATTTAACTTTCATACGTACAGGAAATAATGTTACGAGCGTTCATAATTATAATACTTTAGGTGTAGGGGAGGTGGGAGGGGGGGAGGGGGGCGACAGGCAGTGTTTGTATAAATGAAATGTATAAAAGTATATTTGTTTGCTTATGTTTCTTATTACGTGTTCATTTCTTGATTTATTCTGACGTCAATTGTTTTTTTTGTAGCAGGTGAGTAATAATTATTGAATATTCAATTAGTTGGCTTAATGGTTAATTTAGTTGGTTAGTTATTGGTCAATTAGTAATTTAATTAGTTAAGTCCCTTGTTCATTCACTTGTTAGACAATAAGTGGGTTTGTTGGTTATCAAGTTCCCTAATTATTCGTTCATTCGTCTACTTGTTTCTACGTTCGTTTTTTCGTTAGTGATTATGTTAGCTACCCTTTTTTTTTGTTCCAAGTTTTGCACAACAGAAAGAAACCTGCTTCAAATTCAATGCGTGTAAATACAACCTCGTGTTCTTGGCATCCTATCCACACTCCCCTAACCGATTGTTCAAACAAGGACAAACATTGAATTCAGGTTTTGGCAGTGCGTAGCGGGCTGGCTTGTTTTTCTCTCTCCTTGTATTGCTCTCTCCAGTTCCCTTGCATCTTTGAAGAGCTGTAATCCACTCTTTGTTTACTCCTGATCTTGCCCGTGTTGAATATGAATAAATAACAAATAATCTAATACAATGATATGTACCAACTTTCATGAAGAAATGTTGAGTTACGAAAATACAGACGCGCTGAGCTGAGGGTGTAGATATAGCTGGTACATTAGTGGTCCGTTGCCGTCACTACTGAATCCCATTTCAAGAAGAAAAAAGACAACGGAAACGAGCACTGAAATATGCAAGGATGACGAGGACAAGAAGGACGGGGAGGGCGAGTGTTTTCTTCCATGGGAGAGTTAAAGATTCATGAACAGACCCTACGATAAAACGGTGTAGTAGTAAAATACAATAATGGTACTGCGGCTGGAGGCTGTGGTGATGGTGATGGTGGTGGAGGCTGTTATGGAAACACTGTTGGTGGTAGTGGCGGCTATAATGGTGGTGGTGATGCTGTTGAAAGGTGGAGTGTGCGGGTTATACATCAGGCTGAGCTGTGCGGGCGTGGCGTACGGATTCAAGGCTGCGGAATATTGCAGACCACTTTTAAGGGGAATGTCAGCCGCGTATATAGATTGATTGATAGATAGATATACTACAGATCCATTTAAACAATTAAATGTTCGCGAAAACTTGTTAATTGAGAAAACTCCACGAAAGCTTTCTAAATGTGTTAATCAACGGCTAAACCGTAAAAATTATTATAAAGAATATTTAATTGCAAAATGAGGAAAATTATGTTTTGCTTCGTTTTTCTTGCATTTACCCTGCAAGGAAACACAGGACGTCACGTCGGTGTATGTCTTTGCGTGCAACAATATATTGTGAACAAGACGCGTGTTCACACCAGCCTTGAACTCCTCGTGCTGGTCTTGGCTGAAAGAAACGTAGAATCGTGTGTGGTCTAGACTATTAAGCATTGGACAAGTTACGATGTCCCTTTGCACATCTCACGTGATTCTGTAAGGAAATTTATACGATTGTATCAGTGTTGCATGTGTGTATCACATGTATATATGTATGTATGTATGTATGTATGTATGTATGTATGTATGTATGTATGTATGTATGCATGTATGTATGTGATATGAAAATGTCTAGCTCTGTTCTCAATCTTTATTGTGAACATTCTGGTAGACGGAAGTGTGTGATGGCGGTGGCCTCTGCCGTCTGCTTTTCAAGAGTCTGACGCTGGCAGGAGGCTGATGCGACGAGAGTGTAGCCCGAGGGTGTATGCACATTACGGATGGCGGCGCTGACGGAGTGCAGGCGAAGAGGATGCTGCTGGCGACATTTTTTGAAAGGACATAAAATATTCCATAATCTCTTTTCTTCATTTCCTTTCTGCTTCCTATCATTCCGCATTATTTAATCACTCCTCGTTCACTCTTTTGTCATGGTATAAAATATTTGCTTGATTCCTTCTTTCCCCATATTCCATCAATCTTTTTCTTCTCTCTATTATATTTTCCATCTTCACTGCTCTCTCCATCTAGAGTTTAACGTGCTAAACTAATATCAACAAAAAACACGTTGCATTAACTTTCACAAAGATTATTTTAGGAGCAAACGCTACAAAACGCAATCATTTTCTATTACTTCATGTACAGTACGTATAATGAATGGCTTAAAAGGTAACATGGAAGCAGACTTATAAAGGGGATCGAACCCATTATTCTAGACTCACACATTACTTGCCTTTTAATTTCGAGTGGGTTCAAACTAGCTAGTACCTTTTTTTCTTCTTCCCCCAAACTACAAAGACCTGTTTGTTTGATCCAATTCTCGTGAGTCGTATCATTCCTTGTCATATTATGTTTTGGTGTGATAATCATAATTACCTTTGGGAGCTTTGCCGTCCCTCTCACCTCATCGCCTTTCTCTCTCTCTCTCTCTCTCTCTCTCTCTCTCTCTCTCTCTCTCTCTCTCTCTCTCTCTCTCTCTCTCTCTCTCTCTCTGTTCTTTCATTACTCTCCTCTCCTCCCCTTTCCTTTGTACTCTTCTCAGTCTCTACTTTACTCTATATATTGTATTATCATCTCTTCTGTCATTCACTCTATTTTTTTCTATTTTTTTCTATTTTCCTTTTCCTTCCTTTCACTTTATATTTTAGTCCTTTATTGTCTTGCTTTTGCCTTCTCTCCTCTCCAGTTCTTTCTTCTTCTCTCTGCTTCTTTCATCTCCACTTCACTTTTTTTTTTTTTTTTTTTTTTTTTCTTTTCTCGTCTCGCCTGTTTCCACACTACCGTCTGTCTGCTTTTCCATATTTATTCTTCCTTTTTCTCACTCTGCTCTTCCTTTTTCTCCTCCTTCTCTCACTTTTATTTACTTATCAGTAAGTTTTCTCGTTTCCACTTCAGGTCTCTTCCATTTTTCTGTTTTTCTTTCTTTCTTTCTTTTCTCATCGTTTTTTCTCTCCTGCCATCCCTCCCTTCACTTTTTACCTCCATCCTTCTAATCCTTTCTTCTTTTTATTCTTCTCTTTCCATCCTTTTCCTGGTTTTCTTCCTTTTTCTTTCTCTCCGCTAACTTTCATCCCATATCTTCCCTTTCCTCCTTCCATTTATTTCTTTATTTGCCTTCTCTTCCCTTCATCAATTCCTCTATGCTTCATTTTTTGTTCCCTTTCTCTCCTTTCAATGTTCCCTCTTCCTAGTTTTATTTAACTTACCTGTCATCAACTTTTCTTTCTCACTTTTCTAACCCTCTCTCTCTCTCTCTCTCTCTCTCTCTCTCTCTCTCTCTCTCTCTCTCTCTCTCTCTCTCTCTCTCTCTCTCTCTCATTTACTCAGTTTCCCTTCCCTCCATGCTCTTCTATTTACATCCTTCCCTTTACATTGCCTTCCTCTCGTCATTTTTTCCCCCATTTTCTCCCTGTGTATTAGTTTCCCTTCCCTTTCCTTTCTATTTCCTACTCCTTTCCGAGCCTCCCATCCATTCCTGCCACAGCACTCAAACAATACCAGTAGTGTACGTGTCTTCAATTAAGTGATGCATTTTTTTTTTTTGCAGCAATACTCTGGAGAAAGAAAGCCAATCAAATACAGTTCCACGATGGATAACAGACTCGTAGTGTAAAGAAGAATAAAAAAAAATCATGGTAGGAAAAGTATTAGCTTCAGTTTATTGACTTGGTATGTCTCCAGGTGAAGAATGTCAACTTTTATGAACTGTAATGACTTTTTTGTGAAGTTCAGCAGAAGTTCGTCTGGCGTCCTCGGGGTGTTTTCTCTCTATTTTTTTCCCCTCTTCTTTTTTCTTCGTCCTGACTCCTAAAGGCTAAGTGACACAGAGGACTTGGTGGACTTTTCCCTTGGATTTGCTTTGAGTCTTCTGGGGATGTATCGATTGACTGACTGAGCAGGTTTCTGATACTCTTCATAGTTATTATAATGTTTCTTCCGTGATGCACATGGACGCGACGCTCTTGATGAAGCTTCACCCTAAACAACATAATTATACAGCAATAAGAAGAAACAAGGCGCCACTTAAAAAATCTAACCCGCGCTACTAACGGGCGGAGGCCAACCATCTAAGGTCTCCCTGAAGCCTACCAGCGCCATGGGTAAAAGATAAAAAAAAAAAAAAAAACGTAAACATTCTAGGCGTCACTATAAAAAAATCTAAACTTACGCCAAATAACGGGCAAGAGGCAGTCCATCTTAGCCTCCATAAAGCCAATTGGCGCCAACGGTTTGTGATGAAAAAAAAGAAGAATATGGCAGCAAAGTTCTTTCTCGGGATAACGGTTCCTGTTTTTGCTGTTGTTGCTGCTGCTCGTGACTGACAGTAGCAGGTAAAATCTCACCCTTTTTCCTTTTCCCTCTTTTAATCGGATCCAACCCGGCGCTTCATTTATTTTTCAAGTAAATGACAACTTTTATAGGTTTGGCATTGACCTAGTTACGCTTGGAGTCAAAAGTGGATTAGTCACCGTTCAGGGATAGGCTAGGAACGGAAGAATTTGAAAAGCTACAATTTGACCATCCACATTTCGTCCCTTCGCCCTCTTCCACCCAATCTCTCTCTCTCTCTCTCTCTCTCTCTCTCTCTCTCTCTCTCTCTCTCTCTCTCTCTCTCTCTCTCTCTACCACCCACTAGCCACCCCACGCCCATCCAACTCAACAGTTTTATATACAGCCATTTTTTCCAACTTCCTTCGTGATTTCCGGTTAGTTCAAGCTTTTTTTCCCTTGGTTCGCTTATGTAATTATTGTTTTTTTTTTCTCTCAGTGGCAGTGAACGAAACTCTCATTCATTTTAGCTGGTCTCCATTACGGGTGCTACCGGCCTGTGTGTGTGTGTGTGTGTGTGTGTGTGTGTGTGTGTGTGTGTGTGTGTGTGTGTGTGTGTGAAAGAGAGAGAGAGAGAGAGAGAGAGAGAGAGAGAGAGAGAGAGAGAGAGAGAGAGAGAGAGAGAGAGAGAGAGAGAGAGAGAGAGAGAGAGAGAGAGAGAGAGAGAGAGAGAGAGAGATACAGTCAGGCAAAATATGAGGCTTCAAAGACACTCGTTATGTAGATCAATTTGAAGATATCCTGCCACCAGTGACTTTTACTGCCATTTGTCGTCGTTCTCTTACGGTCGTTCTATCAATATCAAGACTTGTGGGGTCGCTTTTCTTCCAGTGTCGTCTCATTCTTCCCTTCTTACCCCCCCTACCTCTTCCTCATCCTTTCTCTTCCCTCATCTCCTCCTTTCCTTTTACTCAGTTTAAGTTACGTTCAGCTTCTACCTACAGATATGTGAGCCTAGTTGAGAATAATAGGCTTGACATACATAGCTTTATAATCAGCGTATTGATAGTTATCCTTTAGAATTCTGTGTTATATGACATGATCACCACAGCACGTCATAAAGGCTAAAGTCTATAATTTTCAGAGACAAAGGTAATCGAGTTTCCGTCTCACTCAAAATTTCGACCTCTTGATTCCAGGCATACTATTGAAGTTCATATTGTGTTATTTCTCCTTTCCCTCACTCTGCTGTCCACACGCCCATTCCACCCTTGTCATTCCGCAGTGTAATTCAGGTAACTACACTGTAATGACGTGTGTTGAATTATTTTTTACTTACCTATCCAATATTCAACTGTACTCTAAAACATTCTACCAATTTTTTTTCCCCTCTGGCTTACTTTTTCTTCCTACGCCTCGGACGCGTTCAAAAGAGAAATATAAGGTTACCTCAAAAAGGGGTTTGTTTTAGAAAGTGTTGCAATTTTTTACTCGAGTACCAACACAGGACTACAGTTTTTGTTTGTGTGTGTTCATCCGGCGATGCGTGTCTACCTGTGAAAAGAAAAAATACAAAGAAAAGACTGAGAAGAAAAAGACACAGAGACGAAATACAGAAACGAATAAAATACAACGGACAAAGAATGAATCTGTCATGAACGTGAGCTTGTGGTGGGTGGGTAGCTAAGATTTTTTTTTTCACGGAAGTGTGTGTGTGTGTGTGTGTGTGTGTGTGTGTGTGTGTGTGTGTGTGTGTGTGTGTGTGTGTGTGTGTATGGGAGGAGGAGGAGTGATGGTGTGTGCGTTTTGACTTATGGGCTAGAGCGTGTGTAGTTGACATGATATGCGTTGGCGTGTGCGTGGTGACATTTAGACGAGCAATGACTTGTTGGCATGGCACGTGTTAAGGTTGATTCTTGCTGGTGTGTAACCGGAGCGGCGTGTGTTTGATGGCGTGCTTGTTGATGTGTGAGCGTTATCGTGTGTGCATTAACGGTGTTGCAGACACTTCCCCCTTTGATGCTTTAAGTAGTCACCAGCAGCCTTAGTCTATGTTAGGTTAGGTGAGGGCTTGGGTTTGCCTTCCCTCAATAAGCCATAACAGTTTCATCGTCTATACAATCATCTTGAAACGCCTTGCATTCTCATTTTTTTCTCCCTTTATAATCTAACTCTGTAAGTTTACCTATATTCGTTTCTCAGATATTTTCATGTAATATAACATTATTTATCGTTCTTGTCACGTTGCTCTGGTGTCTTCATTAATCTTAACTCTACTACTAAACATTATGACTGTCGTGCGGGAAGGAAATGACAACCTAAACTCCGTGTCAGAAACCTGTGTTCGTGTCCCAATGATTATGGAGGTAATTGTCTCTCACTTGAACTCCAAACTTTGAACATTCTACTTTCCTCTACGTAGTGTATTATCGAGTTGTCCAAGAGAGGAACAAGAATATAATCAATACATTCAGTGACTAAAATACGAGTTACACCTACCTCATTGATTTTGTTTAGTATCGTGACCAAAAAGTGAGGAAATATAAAAAAAACTTGCGAGTGGATAGGTACTCGACATGGGAGTGCTAGGGAGGAGGAGGAGGAGGAGGAGGAGGAGGAGGAGGAGGAGGAATAGAGAAAATGGAACAGTTCTGTTAAAAGACCGACAGTTAGCCGGTCAACTTGGAAAATACTATTACGTACATCACCATTATGACCACTCCACACACACACACACACACACACACACACACACACACACACACACACACACACACACACACACACACACACACATCTTCAATTCCAACTCTTTCTTACTCTGCCTTTCCAGTTTTATTTTCTTTAGTCCTTCCGCTTCAGACCCTTGAATTCTTTGGACCATTTTTTCACCACTCATTCTCTCCTCGTTCCACACATACTACTCCGTCCTCTCCAACAAGATGTATCAAGCCTTTGTACTTTCTTCTTAGAGACTTACTCCCCATCAACGTAGTGTCTTTGATCTTTTTCTTTCGTTAAAGCAATCGTGATTCAATATTTTCGTCCATTGTTTATCCTCCACAGTGGCGTGGCGGCGTTGTGGTTGCAAAAATGCGCGGCTCTTATACCGCGGAAATATTAGTTTCAACATTGCCGCTCAATCTTTATTCTCGTATATTTCATCAGCATCTTTCATTTACTTTGACGTTTTCATTGCCTCACCGCCGCTGCATGCATCTCTTGGGACGATATCAGACACAGTCCTTCCTCAAGTATTACATAATATATTTCCATTAACACTTAAGACGTATACATTTATTTCATGACTCTCTCTATCTACCTGTCTATCTGTCTACCAATCTATCTCTTCCTCTCTCGTATTTGTAAAGAAAACAACTAAAGAGACACTCATTGAAGGGCAAATACCTCCCCCACCGTCACTGATGTGTGAATTTATCCTGACAATGATCTTTGACAATAACCTTTAAAACAATATTGAGAGGCTATGTTTTTCTTCTTTTTTGGTTGGGGTCATGATAAGGAATTTTGTGTGAAGCTGTGGTGCGTTTTGATTGAGTTTATAATTTTCTTAAATCGTGTAGGTCAGTGGCCAGCTTGAAGGTGGGTGCGCTGAAGGTGACGCCCAACATAACGACCAGTGTGAACACTAATGGCGACTTTCAATTTTTCCTCACCTTTACCTTTGACCTTGACCTTTCAAAATGTAATGGAATTGAACTTTAGAATAGGGGTCATGTTGATAAGGTTGCATGAGATTGCGATTCTTGGTGGTTTTACGAAGTTGTAAACATATCTACAAATAATATAAAAAAAAATAAAGACAACAACTGGCAAACAGACAAAGTGAAAACATAACTTCGTTGGCGGAGATAACACATAACATTTACCTTGACGGACACTTTCGGATTACATAATGTTACTCCGTTCTTACGTTCCTAGCTGCTTAGACGAAAGGAATGGAAGTCAGCATGGCCTATGGCACACATCTACTTCTGTTTCATAATTGACTCCCTTGCCAGCCACACATTTCACTGCTATCCCATCAGCTCTATACACGTCCATTACTAACTTTATGTAACAAGTTGGAAATTCTCTCTTCCTGATACTCCATTAGATCTCTTCCTCAGAACACAGTGATAGATCATTTCTGAGTCAATAAGCTTTATGGCTAGTTCTTTTCCCTCTTCTCTGTGCATCAATTCAGCTTCATGGGTTTTTTTTCCCCTTCTGTGTGCATCAATGGTACTCTTTTCACGCGTGAACCCAAATTGACTTAGTGTAGTTTCACCACTTGCCTAAACCATTTATCCATCACGCTCGCGAGTTTTAAAAATGTGTTGCTCCAGCTTGACACACGTAGTTTTTGCATTCAAGAA